>JAFVLL020041809.1:0-27281 GCA_021397915.2 Tor tambroides | reverse complement strand
GGCTGGATAATTTAATGTTCATAATCACCCTGGAGTGCTCAAAATTGTGAATATGAATGGGAATATACTTCAGAGATATTTTACTCATAAGAATTTCTAGGGGTGCCAATAATTGTGTCCAACGTTTATTTGAGAAAAACATTTATTTCATAATGATATTTCCCCCCATTTTAAATTATTATCATCCAATGAAAGGTTAGATTTTTGTGAATTTTTTAAATAAAAGATCAAAAGGATTAACAATGCAGATTAATTTTCACAGCCTTCTTTGATCATATTTACCAAGGGTGCCGATATTTTTGGCCATGACTGTATATATATATATATATATATATATATATAAGCATATGAGTCTTATAGCCATATAAGCTTTATTTACCTTATTTGTTGAAAGTCATTTAGTTGTAGCTGTTGGTCAGACTCTCTCACACTGCTGCTGAGGTTAAAGCAGGTGACTTATGCACTTATGAAGGCTGAAGTGGGACACCTGTTCTGTTCTGCCACAGGAAATGCACCTAGCAGCAGGTTTTGTCCCAGCTCTAGCGCTCATGTTTTCCCCTAAGCATTCTCCTGGCATCTGTGGGTATTTTTGGAAGTGTTATGAAGTGGGAATTGTGCTTACTGCTCTCTGAAATGAGGGCTGATCAGCAGGAGTCTGTAACAACTGACAAACTTGAGACATATTTGGCACTCAAGCGTATGAGAGATTTTAATGACTTCTCATTATGTGATCAGGACAAAAGCCCTTTTACTGATTTTTAAGTGCAGTAGGGTTCGGTGAAATCTTACAAAGCCCTTCAGGGACAAATGTTGCAGTTTTGTCATCTTTAAACCATATGCTTTGCTGTTTATTCGGCAGGTTTTATATACAGGAACTGCACGTCTAACGGCTGGAGTGACCCATATCCGCCGTACGAGGAAGCCTGTGCATTTGAAGATGATTCAGAATCTGGGACTGTGGTAAATAATTTCCCATAATGCATACATATTTGACAGTAATGCCCATATTTCAATAAATATTACTTGTGCAGAAAGGCTCAGTTTGATGAATGGCTTCCAGTGTATGTAGTGTGTACTTGAGCCTCCCATGATGACCACTAGTGGTCACTGTTTTGTTTCTGTGTAATGCTTTAGCTTTAACTGTTCTTCTTTTTGATTAAATCAAGAAACATTGTCTAGGATTAGTTAAAAACTAAGCAGGTCATTGACCTCTATGTTCCTGCTGAAATAAAAATCAAGAATAAAAAAATACATGTTTAAGTATTTTTTCGGCTTTTAAGAACTGGAAGAGTTTTACTTAGTTTTAATCCAAAGATATTAGATATTGACATATAATGAAATATAAATCTATTGAAACTTAAGCTTGACATGCTGTTTTTTAGGGATGTTAACAACTTTTCTCTCAGACTTTGTTTTTTTTTGTTTTGTTTTTTTTTTCCAGACAACTTACTTATCAACCTTGAAACAGCTGTACACTGCTGGATATGCAACATCACTTATATCACTTATTACCGCCGTTATCATATTCACATGCTTCAGGTAAAGCTCTGTCACACTTATATATTACAATGGCCTGCATCATATTCGCTGAAAGAAATCCATATGATTTTACAGCATTTTTGCATTAGACAACCGCTTGTAAGATGAAGAAATCTTGTATCATCCCTTAATCAGCCGAAAAACATGATTTCTCTTGCTTTGAGCCAGTTGCCACTATTTGTTTAATTCTCAGCTGATTTTGGCATATGTGACATTATTTTATGCCTAAACCTGATGTCAAATGTTAATGT
Source organism: Tor tambroides (assembly GCA_021397915.2). Lineage (NCBI taxonomy): Eukaryota > Metazoa > Chordata > Actinopteri > Cypriniformes > Cyprinidae > Tor > Tor tambroides. The sequence continues at coordinate 25,491 of JAFVLL020041809.1, read as the reverse complement.
CAAATTTTTTTTACATTAAATTTCCAAATGTATTTGAACATATTTTTCTGACCCTCTGCAGATTATAAGTTAAATGATACATTTTGAACACTTGTTTTTGTAATTAAAACCAAAATTTTTGACATTTGGCTGCTTTTGATATTTTGATAAGTGCATTAAAGGGGTCATATGATGTTGCTAAAAAGAACATTATTTTATGTATTTGGTGTAATGCAATGTGTTTACGTGGTTCGAGGTTCAAAAAACATATTATTTTCCACATACTGTACATTATTGTTGCTCCTCTATGCTCCGCCTTTCTGAAATGCATCGATTTTTACAAAGATCGTCGTTCTGAGAAGTGAGGTGTGCTCTGATTGGCCAGCTATCCAGTGCGTTGTGATTGGCCGAACCTCAGGCATGTGATGGAAATGTTACGCCCCTTACCATGTTGTGATGCCGTGACGAGACTACAACAATAAAACCCATTATAAACGAAGCATTTGTTGCATCCAGTGGGGACATAATTACTGATAGTAATGACTCATATGATCTTTTTACGGTCTTTTTTAAACATAACACCATGTCTGCATTTGTGATCGGAGAAACGCCAAACAAGCCCTACTCTACACAGCTCAAAACTCGCGTTTGAATAGTCAGTAGCAAATTATTTAAATATCGAAACGTACTTGCAGGCTGTGAGTCAGAAGCACCAGACTGTCCTTGCGATGTTGGAATTGCCCCACTTTATAGTGTTCACATCACAGCTATTCATAGAGTTCACATTGTAGACTACTCTCTCCAAGGATCAGGAAACAGTCCTCCGTAAAATGCGCTGCACACACTCTAATATTTGCGTTGAACTGTTCTGGAACAGTGTTGTAAATATAACTTAACCACCGATTTCTAGTTGTGTACTCATTTGGAAGGCCAAATAAAGTACTATCGCTTTCACACTCGACATGGCGGCGGCAACAACAATACTACAGCGAGAATAAAAGTTACACCTTCATTCATTGCATATACATTTGGGCGGTGTTATGCAAATCTTCCCACACCGTGATGTAGACATGTGGGGGTGTGTTTGAATGAGCCGTTTTAGGAAAGCATGGCAAAGTCTTAACTTTTATAAAGAATATCTCTTTGGGTTTGAGACTTTAGTCTTTGCAACTTTACAGATCTTATATATGCACAAACAGCTTGAAACACTCCAAAGACAAAGGAAAACATGAAATTGCATCATATGACCCCTTTAAAGCTGATACATATTTATAATTTGAAAAATCTTTATTCTTATTTTGTGTGTGTGTGGGGGGGGGTAATTATATCATATTAGGACTTTTTGGCAAATCAGCTGAATTTTCTTTTTCAAAATGCACAGCTGTGTGATAATGATATCAAAATGCAATTATGATACACAAAATGCATAACAAAGAGAATCAGAAAGGGTGAATGAAAATATCTGCATATTCAGTAGGCCATCTACAGTATAAGAATATGTTATGTTTATAAATACCCATGATGCTCTGTCATTACAGGAAGTTCCACTGCACCAGAAACTACATACACATCAATCTGTTTGTTTCCTTCATCTTGCGGGCAAGCGCAGTCTTCATCAAAGACGCCGTTCTGTTCTCAGATGAAACTCAGGATCACTGTTTAATGTCCACGGTGAGTGAGAGCATCTGTATACAGAATTCACAGAATTTCGCCTCATTTGCAAGTCGCTTTGGATAAAAGCATCTGCTAAATGAATACATGTAAACTTAAGTGTCATTTAACTGTGAGGGACTAAACTACCTATTATCCAGAAAAGAAACCAACCAATCAAAAATGTCTTGGCATTAACTGAGTCCTTGCACTCTGAAACCACTTTTATAGTTGTACTATAATACTATATATATGTTGAATATTTGCAGTAAATTTCATATGAATCAATGACATATAGTTTTATATAGTACTTTGTTACTGATTTATTTACATTATTCATCATGCTTTGTGTGATGTGTAGCCTAATAAAAAACTTTAAGTACCAAATTTATTTATTTATTTTTGCATCAAATGTCTCAGTTGGTTGGTTGGTTGGTTTATTTACAACTTTCTATGGCAGAAGTAGGAAATGGATGAGGAAAATAGTTCCTGCTCTTGTTACTGTTGTACTTTATAGGACTGATGGAAAAAGAAGTTTGAATTTGAGCCCTTTAAATGAAAATATTTTTAAAAAAATTAAAACTTTGTACACTATAAAACAGTTTTATTGTTGTATTTATTAATAAGTATTTATTAATACATTTTCACTTACAGTTTTAGTAATTTTATTTCAACTACCAAAAATGTTTTTAACACTGCTCTTAAAACTAACCTTTCATTTAGTTTAACTTGAATCTACTAAAAACTGTACTAAAAGAACAGTCTAAAACTTAAATAAAAATTCATTAAAACAATATAGATTTATTTTAAAAAGTAGCAAAATAATAAAAATGACAAAAACACAAATAATTACTAAAATGTTAACAAAAATTAAAATGAAAACAGAAAAAATAGAAATAAAAACAATTCAAAATATTTATAAATATACATAAAATATTTATAAAAAAAGTACTAAAATAACGTTACTTCCAGTTTCATAAAACAAGTTTACCAAATAAGCCAGGTTTATTTCAGTTAGTCTGACTTATTGCCAGTTGATTTGGTTCAAAATAAGTCAGACTAGCTGGAATTTAGTTATAAATCTGAAATTTATAACTGAAAATAACAATAAGTTTACTTACTTGGTAAACTTGCTTTAAGAAACAGGCCCCTGGTTATGCTTGTCCTCTTATTTTGTATCTGTACCTGTGTGTGTTTTGTTTTTCACAGGTGGCGTGCAAAACTGCTGTAACGTTCTTCCAGTTCTGCATCCTCACTAATTACTTCTGGCTGCTGGTGGAAGGCTTGTACCTGCAGACGCTCCTCGCCCTCACCTTCGTCTCGCAGAGGAAGTACTTCTGGTGGTACATTCTAATAGGATGGGGTTGGTACATCCTGAAAAACAGATTTCAGGAGAAAAGCTGTGTGTGAACATATTAAAAGATGAACATCTGCAGTCTGCCAAGATTTGAGTACTAGAGCAACTATGAGCATACAGATATCAGCATTATTGAGATCTCTTCTAAAAAATGTATTACAAATCTGAGGGATGTTTTTCTGTGCATTTAGAGAAAGTGAGTATGCATTGTCTGTTTTTTTTTTGTAGGTGTCCCATCAGTCGTGCTGATCGTGTGGGTGTTGACCAGACAGTTCTATGATAACAGAGGGTACGTCACATCTTCAACATTAAAATTATCATGAAACGGAACAAAATTGACCCTGTTTCCTTTCATAACGCATATTCTTATTGTATGCATAGTAAGTATTTCATCAAATAACATTTGGCTTTTTTTTAAAGTCCGGCTTGACATATAAGCATTATTTAAGTATCATCTACATACTATTATAGTTTTTATTTTTATTTCAGTGTTAGTTTTAGTTGGTTTTGTACATCAAGATAAACTAACTGAAATTTTTTTTTTTTTTTTGCCTTTTAGTAGTTTTAGTAATTTTTTTGTGTGTGTGTTTGTCATTTTTTGTCACTTATTTATTTTTTTGTTTTATTTCAGTTTTAGCTTATTTCAGTTGAATGAACATAAAAAGTAGCTAAATTAAAATAAATTTAAGTTATTATTCAGTTAAAGTTTATTTTATTTCAAGTACTAATTTTTTTATGGTTTAAGTTGACTTGCAAATGCAAGTGAAGTTATTAACGTAATTTCGGGAGGAGTACGCCCACTAATCTTACAATTAATATCCGAGTATTAAAACAGCCAGCTCTTACCACTTCCGTTGTTAGTTCTTTTGGCATCCCTCCACCTCCCCATCTCCTCCTTTAAGCATATTTATTTCATTTAGGGGGACTATTGGAGCTCGAGTAGAAATCCATCAAGCCAAATCCATTTCCCACTAATGCTAAGATTATATGGGCACACGAACTCGTGAATTTAATGATATTACAATTAATAATTTCCATTTTTTTACATACATTTCTCATATTTGCAGATGTTGGGATGATACAGATAATATGAACATCTGGTGGATCATTAAAGGCCCGATCACAGCATCGCTGTTTGTGAGTTATGATGTTATTGTATGTCATTTTTTGAGATTGATAAAGTTTAATCACATTTATCAGCAGATTAAGTTGATCAGAAAACTTACATGAGACTTCCCCTGCTCTTCTGTTAGTAATCATCTTCCTCTGTCTGTCTGTCTGTCTGTCTGTCTGTCAGGCTAATATCATCATCTTCCTAAATGTGATTCGGATCTTGGTTCAGAAATTAAAAAGTCCTGGAGTTGGAGGCAATGACACAGGTCATTTCATGTGAGTCTAATGTGCAAGAAGTGCTGAAAATGAACCTTTGTGGGTGTGAACAGTGGGAAAATGAACAGAAAGTGCTGAAGTTATGACAGTCAAAGATAAAAACTATATTTTGGGGTTGTTGAGTGATTTACTGGCCCAAGTTAAAAGAATTGTAGCTCAAATGTAATTGTTATTTGCTACAAGCCAATTCTAAACCCTGCATACAACACACACCAGTTTTGACAAACAGTTTATGTAAGTTATGATTGTTCCAGATGAAACCTGGTTAGTCTAGAATCAGACAGATGGCATGTGTTGATGTCAGTGAAACGCATATATCTTCATTTCTCTGTATTGTCTGTTCATTGGGATACAGCTATACACGCTGCCAGGTCGTGCTTCACGCATGAATAATAATTATTTTTAACAGTTCACGCTAGGGTGAGTTTCTATTTTAGGTTCTGTTGTGTCTTAATACCTGCATCTCCTGATAATATGATGTATATGCAAAGACAAAGAGAAATTGCATTTAGCCCATTATCAAGAGGCTTATTCGTTTCTGAAAGCACAGATCTGTCTTGCAAATTTGATTCTGTGCCATTTAACTTTATATTGGCTTTGGGCTTGACCTTGATATTTGAGGGATTTTTGCATTAAAATGAAATAATCTAGCTGTGCTCTGAATTGTTTGTGTGAAGGCATGAATTCTGATTCGTGATCATTTTTGATAATCACACAGGAGACTGGCCAAGTCCACCTTGTTTCTGATTCCTCTGTTTGGGATGCACTACACTCCGTTTGCCTTCCTGCCAGAAAACACAGGAGAAATAGTTCGGTTTTACATCGAACTCGGTCTAGGCTCTTTCCAGGTACAGATGAATTCATTTCTTTATGTAGAAATGATCTGCTTAGTGTCAGTTTACAGATTCCATAATGAGGAAATGGCTTACTGTATTCCTGAAAGTCTTTTTTTTTTCTCTAGGGCTTTGTGGTGGCACTCCTTTACTGTTTTCTCAATGGAGATGTAAGTATTCTCATAATGGTAACATTCAACATGATATTGACAGTTACAACTACTGTACATTTTAACAGTTTTTCCTAAAGAAAATGTGCAAAACTACAACTGCCATGATACTGGATGGATGCAAGGGTGTTGCTATGCAGTTGTTTTGAGTGTTTTACTATATCGCTTTCCGGGTCAAATAAAGCACTCTTGAGCAAATCTCTCCTATCACTGAATTTTTTTTTTTTTTCCCACCAGGTGAAAATCAAAAGTCTGATCACTTGGAAAAGCAATAAAACACCTCAACAAGCTGCATGATTTGATGTCCATAAACAAATGGTGTGAAATGAGTTATGTGAAAAACTACAGTATAATATAAAGTTTTAAGGGGTTTTAAAATCCCTAACCGCAAAGGCTAAATCGGAACTTAAAAATGATTTTAAAACACTAGGCATCATTTTTAGGCAACTTTTAGACTAAATGGGTACAAAAACCTGGGCATCAAACACTAACACATACCTCATTGTGTTACGAGATGCGTGACAAATGAAAACAATAACGCGTATTCCCGGTTTATCACTCCGTTTTTAACCCTGAGCAGCGGAAAGGTTCATACTTGTAATTCAGAAGCAGGGTCAGCACCACTTTTACCCAAAGATATGAAACCCTGCCCCGGGCTTTTGCGGTGCCGAACTGGGCCCGTTCTTCGTATGTCGCTTATTACATCTGAGATTATTTGAAAGATCAGATTTTCTAATCCTGATAACTGATCTCTGGCTAATTTGGTTCTTCAAACGTATTTGCGTATTAGATTAAAATATCTGGATTAAGTTGTCTAAGATTACTGCACGTTCTCGTGTTCCTTGAAAAGGGCAGATGTATCGATACTCGAAACCACGATCAGCAATGCAGCGATTGGCTGGCGGCAAGACAGCAACGTAATGACATCATATAATTAAAAAAGACACCCGAAGAAAAAGTTGACAAATTTCTGGGCCGTTATAAGGAAACAGCCAAGCGAACAAAATGACATAAATGTTATAATAGATTAATTAAATGTACACTGTTTTTAATTTTTGTCTTTTTTTTTTACGATTCCCAATTATTTATATTCACAATTTCTATTTCAATGTTGTATTTAGCAATTCATTTAATTTTTTCTTTGAAGCAGATTTGTTACGTGACAGCATTAATTAAAGTTTCTTAAGTGTCAAGATCAAGTTATCTGCATCTCCTGCGCTCCATCAAGCCACTCCCATAATATCTATCACCACTCAAATTAATGTACAATTCAGATTAACTGTAGAGCATGTAAGACTCCAATACAATTATAAAATAATAATTTCATCACATAAATCTTTCAATGAGTACAACTGGCTGTGTCTATAGTATTATAGACTCTACAACATTATTATATTATTTTCAAATTAATTTTAAATTATTATTATTTTAAATGATTGTCCCTGGACCAGTAGGGTACTCTTGTAATAAAGTAGCGGTGGCTGGGGCAGATATTAAGTATCAATTCTGCTTAAAAAGATGCAATCTAATCCTGTTTACATGAAATAAACCTGCTCCCGAGCAGGTTTAAGCTTACGGACCTGTTGCTAAGTGACAGCAAGTCTAGGGATGAGCTGAAGAACTGTCGATCCAAGATCAAGCAGAAAATCAGCAACACCCCAAATCCAGCTAACTGAGTTAGCGACGAGATGAAGAACTGGGACTCTGGGGCCCTTTCAATAAGGAGGTTCAACCAACTCTGAGTTTAAACTTGAACTGAGTTGACTTACCGTGAGATGGGAAACTCAAGCGTTTTCAGTTTCAGAATGGCTGTGTTTATTCAACTCTCAGTAGGTTGACTCTGAGTTAAGCGCGTGCTCCACGACTATGAAAAGTCATGATCAGCGGAGCATCGAAATTACGATTCACCATGGGAACAGCTCCCGCCAAACAGGCGTCCGCACGCGTACTTCCGTCAATGCGTAACTTTAATTCTTAATAACTGTCAATAACTTAATAACTGTTATAATATCAGAGGTGAAAACTGTAAATTATTGAACTAATATTCATTTTAATGGTATCCCATGGCCACAAAAAAAAGGAAAAAGACAGAAAAAAGAAACAAGAAAGTATAAAAACACAATTCAGTCAAGGTAAAGCTTTAAACATGAAAGGTTCATGGGTGTGGGCTAAATGACTTTACAAACATTTGACATTAAATATCATTTCTTCAATGCGCTGCAGCTTTTCTCACGTAGTCTAAAACACTCTTTTCACATAATTAAATATTCTTTAGTCCAACCTGTTACATTTCTTAATTAGAATAATAAAATTAATTACTGACTTGTCGACAGCAAGAAGGCAGAGGCTCCCACTGACAGATGAAGAGGAGATGGTCAAGTATTAGAAGATTTCTAAAATACAAAAGTAAAAAGAATAACTCTTGCTTTTGTATTAGGAAATAAAGATGACCAAAAACTTGTGAATAATTTGTTTATTTAACAGCTGTGGTGGTGGTTACGGCTCGTACTACCCCTCCATCTGGCATCCTTCCATTCCATACAGTAATCAGTTTCATTTTCAGAAGGTGCGATGGTCATCAATGCATCCAACCACACTGGAAATCCTGAAGGAAATTCTGATTATTGGGTTACTTCCAGAGGTCACAGAAAGATGTTATCAAGTGAACATCATTTATCAGATTAGCCTCATTTAAACCGATTTCTACACCACTGACCTACAGTCCTGTGAAAACTCTTTGATGGATTTGTGCCCAGGAAAAACATCTCAGAAAGAGCGTGAGAGTGATGCACACTTTCCTTAAAATCTGCATATAGGACTTATAATGTGGTCTGCATCTCTGATGTTTTAAAGAAAACTACCATTTAAAATGATACCGCTCAAATATGTACATGAATACGGTGTAAAAAAAATTATATAATAAAATAAATAATATAAGGTATTTAGTCTTGTTTCCATGAAGGGGAAAAAAACTAATTTAAGTGATTTTTTTATTTTATTTTGCAAATTATCTGGCAATGGGGTAAGAAATTAAAAATAGCCTATTCTTGTTTCCGTTTGCATTATTTTTCTTACCCTATGGAGAACAATTTTATATTTTAACAAGACTAAATATCTAGATCATTTTTCATCTATAGAAAATGCATCTTAACTTAAGAATTTTTAAACATTTGTACTTGAAATAAGACAAAAATACTCAGTAAGAAAAGCAATTTTGCAGCGTGAATGAATGAATGAGGTATTAAAACATCGCTTACACTTTAAAAAGGGGGAGGAGACGGAAAGAAACTCTGGGTTTACCAAAGAAAACCTGCTCCCGACCAGGTTAGGTTCACAGCGTAAGTTACCGCGGTAACTGACTCTGAGTATAAGTTACCTCTCTTTCAGAAACGGGCTTGACTTACCCTGCTTTCCCGGGTTTGACAAACCTCCCATTTTGAAACGGAAAACCCAGAGTTTCCCTGATTTCAGGGTTAACATACTCAGAGTTTTCACTTAACCTCCTTTCTGAAACGGGCCCCAGGCCCCATTTGTGAAAGAACGCGGTGTTGTTAGCTAGATGCTATATATTAGATGCTTAGCAACAGAGAGCCAATCGCGTAGCTTACCTCATATTCATGAGTTACGGAAACACCGCGAGTAGTATAAACAGTATTTTTAGCATTTGGGCAGAAAAAAATGTCAGATGGTGACAGAAAACACGTAAAGACTTTAATTTTTACCTTTATAGTTCGAAAAGTCCAATCAGGAAAACCTTTGTTAACAGGATAAATTAGAGCCGTAAGCGTTAGCTAAACAGGTCACGTGCTGCGTTCCTCCAATCAGTGACACCGACACCGCAAATATGCGAATAAGAACATTAACCCGGGGTTTAGGAATGTGTGAAACATCACTTTAAGGGAGTTCCAAACGCTTATAGGAGACAGTAATGCCCTACACCCCCCAAAGAACACACTTCAAGGGCTCTGCCCTTCGAAGGGAGTAGGGTTTAGGGATGCTTACTTCCGTTTGGAATTCGCCCTTTATAAATATCCAGGATTATTTTTTAACTCCGGGTAAATTATGAACAGTTTGAAACATGAAGCAAGATAATGCAGGATTTTTTTTTATTTTTTTTTTAACCAAGGAAATTACATTTAGCATTAACTATTTCAAGTGTGAAAAGCCCTTGTGTGTTCTAAAATCAGCTCAAAAACATGTTCGATGTCTTCTGACGAGATGGATTTACAGTCTGAAGCTAAAAAATCGGAGCCTGTGTCAATCACTACACTATTTCTTGTGAAACTGGTTATCTCCGACTCCTCCAAATTGTAATTGGGGCAAAAATCTGGGGAAAAGTTTGTGTAATATATTTCAGGTTTAATGAGCAACACTCTAAAACAAAAGGTGCAAAACTTTCATTGTGGCGCTTTCAAAAGTTAGCCTACTAAATAGTAAATACACTTTAGGTAGTAATATCTAGGGTAAGTCAGGTACAAAGATGCATCTTTTAGCTTTTCTACCTCAGGGATACGGTGCAAGTTTTTCTGAGAGTATCGCAAATTCGCAATCATAACCATTTGATATGAATGCATTGTCACTGAAGTGTGTCTCTTTCTCTTTCAGGTACAAGCTGAGTTGAAGCGCAGGTTATGGACGTGGCAGACCCAGACTCATCTGAGCCCCAGTAAAACGCATCGGGTCACTCAGATCATGATGCATGACTCTACTCATTCACAGACTGCTGTCTGCAACGGCTACATCACGTCTGTGTGAACACACCTGGATGATGCAGGTGGAAAGACTTGCAGAAGACTTCAGGAGCTTCACGTCCGGCTCTGGAGTGCGGAAGACGTTCAAAGAAGAGGAAATGGGTCATTGTATGGCATTATCAAGGTCATGCTGCAAATACCTCAAAGTTCTGGATTTGGCAGATGTCATTTGAGTTCAGTTAGCATGTGCAGATTTGCAGGTTGCAGAACTACAAGCAGATTGTGACACAGCCAGTGTAAGTGCGTAGAGGTTTGATTAAAGTACATATTTGATTGGGGCCCATGCTGTAGCAAATGCTTCATTAACATTCTGGTTGTATATTAGATTTGTGGTATGCAAAAGGTGAAGTATTAAAACTTTTTTTACATCCTCATTCCATCCAAGTACTGAGCTATTTGCCATAAACTGCAAAGTAACATGATTAATGTTCATCAGTTTGGAGGCATTTAATTTTAAAGTGATAAATTTGTTATAGCTGATGGTGCTGAGGATGCGTCGTAAATATACAGGATACAGCTTTGAATTTTCTTATGCCATTGCTTTTTATAGCTGCTTTTAACTTAACACTTTTGAACAACTTTGAACATTGATAGAAACTGAATAATATTGCTTCTCAGCAGCATATAGATGTATTTAAGTGGTACTATGGGATATGACCTCATTCATCAGTTTGAGTTTCATTGTACAGTATGTACACAGTATGGGCTCACTTTGGGGTAGTAAGATTTTTCATGTTTTTGAAGGAAGTCTCTTATTCTCACCAAGGCTGCATTTATTAAATATACAGTGCAGTATAAACCATAAATATTATTACAATTTAAAATAAGTGTTTTTATGTGAATATAACTTAAAATGTAATTTATTGCTGTGATGCAAAGCTGAAATTCCAGCATAATTACTCCAGTCTTCAGTGTCACACGATCCTTCTGAAATCATTCTAATATGCTGATTTGCTGCTCAAGAAACATTTATTATTATCAATGTTGAAAATGTTTCAGGAATCAATGAATAGAAAGTTCAAAAGAACAGCATTTGTTTGAAATAGAAATATTTTGTAACATTATAAATGTCACATTTGGTCAATTTAATGCATCCTTGCTGAATAAAAGTATTAATTTCTTTCAAAAAATAATTAAATAAATAATGAAAATCTTACTGACTCACTCTAAACTTTTGAATAGTATGTCTGCAGATATTACAGCTGAATACCAATAACTGGAGCAATCAGACTGTAAAATTAATGTAAAATAAAATGCAGGATAGCACTGACTTCTTTTTTTTTGAGGGAATTTTCAACTGTTGTACAAGTTATTGTCACAAACCACTGGACTCAAGTTTTGTCTTCTGCCTGTATTCCCTTCCTGTTTGCCCATATTTGGTTCTGTTCCGGTTCTCCTTAGTTCATCGTCTAATTATTAGTTAATCACCTTCATTGTGTCCACCTGTCTGCCCCTCGTTATCTGCCCTGTATGAGTTCCTGTACTTTGAGTTCTAGTTGTCAGTTATTATATAGTTGTCGAGGATTTTGTGTTCCTGGCGAATAACACGCACTACCCGGACAACTGCCTCAGCACGTTCTACCGAGCTGGACTTAACAACACCACACGTGAGCAGTTGTCCGGGGATGGTCCTCGAGAGAGCCTAGCCGCCTTCATCGAGTGGGTACTGGTATCCTGCAAGTCGCACCTGACTGTGGACATAGCGGACAACGACACCAGCCCCACTCGGGACTCGGAGCCCAGTCTACTACCACCCCGCAACGCAGAGCTGGCCGAGCCCACCGCAGACAGAGAGCCAGAGCCTGCCGCGGTCGTTGAGCCATCGCCATCAAGAGCGACAGAGCGGACGATCGTCCCGGAGCCTGAGCCCCAAAGGTCTGACCTGGTGTGAGAGCCGACAGCACAAGCGATGGTGGACACAGCCGTGGAGATCGCGGGGGTCTATGGAAAGCCCTGCCCACGGCGCCACCGCTGGGGGTGAGCACAAACTGGACCTGGGAGACTTAATAGACTTTCACTCAGATACACTCGTCATTCACCCATCTCCCGAACTGTATGCCTGGGAATATATCCCACCCAACCTCCCTCTCCCACCTCCTCTTATTGATCTGGCCCCTGTTTCAACACCTTCATCGCTGGATTCCGTCAGCCTCTCTGCTCACCCTCAGCTCACCATCTGTGGCGTGGGTTCGCCGCTGGTCTGCCGATCTCCAGCTCCGTTGGCGTTGAGTCTGGAGGATCCCTCGACTCCGCCTTCAGCCTCCGAGGCCCAGACTCCGCCTCGGTCCTGCGACCCAGCGGCTCCACCTCGGCTTCCAGCTCCCTCGTCTCCACCGGAGCCTGTCAGTCCACCAGCTCCACCGGGCTCCCTCGTCCTTCCGGCTCCGCCTTGGCCAGTCATCCCCCTACCTCCACCTCGGGACTACACTCATCTGGCTACGCCACGTCCCTTCATCCCTCGGGCTCCGTTGGGGTCCTCCTTCCCTCCAGCTCCACCTCAGGCCCCTGCCGCTCCGGCTCCGCCGCGGCCTTCCGGAGCTCCGCCTACACCTTGGTCGCCGAAGCCTCCGGCTCCGCCTTGGCCCTCCGGATCCTTAGCGTCACCACTGCTCTTTGGCTCTCTGTCGCCGCCTCGGGCTCCACCACCACCTGCTCCGCCGCCGTTGGTCGGCCCCATAGAGTTGGCGCCCACTCCTCCACCATGGCTCCTCCCTCCGTCGGCTCCTCCATGGGCCACCATCGTGACTGTGGCCTGGGTCCCGCCGGGCTCCTCCTGCTCCAAGCCCCTCCTGTCTCCGTCCTGGCTCCTCCCTCCATCAGATCCACCCTGGCTCCTCCTGTTTCCTCCCTGGCTCCTTCCATCTCCACCCTGGACACAGTTAGTCGTCCTCCGCCCGGGTGTCCGTCCTCCGCCCAAACCTCCTCCAGTGATACCTGCCTGCCTGCCTGCCTTCCTGCCAGCCCTTCGCTGTCTCACGTCTCCATCCCACATCCACTCCTTTGTCCTCCTCCATAGTCCCCCACCGTCCCTCCCTGTTGTTTTTTTTTTTTTTTTCCACGGCGTGAGGGCACGCCTTCCGGGAGGGGGGCGAACTGTCACAACCCACTGGACTCAAGTTTTGTCTTCTGCCTGTGTTCCCTTCCTGTTTGCCCATATTTGGTTATGTTCCGGTTCTCCTTAGTTCATTGTCTAATTATTAGTTAATCACCTTTATTGTGTCCACCTGTCTGCCCCTCGTTATCTGCCCTATATGAGTTCCTGTCCTTTGAATTCTAGTTGTCGGTTATTCTTGATGTTACCTTGTGTATGTTGGAATCCTTCCTCTGTGTATTATATTAAATACCTTATTCCCTTCAAACCTTCTTCTCCGTGTGGCTTTCGTGTGTGCACTGTACAGTGACTGTGACAGTTATGTTGTAATGTTACACTGAGAACAATGTTTACAGTTTTAAAAATTGTATTGTACTGTATCTGTTATACTAAAATTATTTTAACTTTGTACCCCTTTTAGAGATGCCGACAGTTCATTTTTGTCTCTCTTGACACTGTTTTTGTTTTCTATTAAATATTTATTAGATCAAATTACAGCTATTTTTAATATGTAAGATTAAATCTCTCTTTCAAAGACGACACACACACACACACATATAGAAAGAACTACATAAATTCCAGAAATTCAAGAGTTGTTTGTCAAGAATGGAATTCAGACACGTACAAAAATGTTCACAGGTCAAACATGGACATCATTTCTACATCAAAGCAGAACAAACAGCAGGCAGCTTTACAGAGCAGCTGAATGTACGATACAGTTGTTGTCTGGGTGTTACATTCAGATTGAAATGAGTTAGTCCACAATATGAAGACATCTCAAAGACACAATGAAACATGTCAGACCTACACGAGAGACACATCAAATCCCTTCGTTCCTCAAATATACAGCGCTCAAATATACAATCAAAGAAAAAGAAAAAGCGTTACCTACTGGCAGGCAGATGTGTTACAAGCACAAGAAAACACGTCTGTAACAGCTTTGAGACATGGTCGTTACCTTCTGAGCTCACACTCAGAATGACGGCTGGTGTCAAGAACATAGAAAGCAGCAAAAACTGTCTTTTTTTGTCTTTTTTCATGCAGATATATCTAGAAAGAGCCACAGAGGGAGCTCTGCCCCTCGTATATCCAAACACATATGAAGCGGTAAGGTCACGTGATCCAAGCAACATCTGGCGCTCTCCGTTAGGATTTCACAATTTATTTCTACAGACAAGTTCACTATCACTGAGAGCTTGTTCAAGATCATTAATATTTACAAGTTGAAAAATAAAAGACGATAAGAAAAGCAAAAAGGTTAAAAAAAAAAAAAAAAAAAAAAGTTTGTTTTTTTAGTCATCAGTGATGAGAAATTAAGTTTAATTCCCGCCCCACTGAGCGGATTTGCAGAAATAAATAGGTGTGTTCGACATGGAGCGGCGCTGCGCAGAATGATCAGTGTATGATATCAAAGTACCGCGAGAGCGATTCGAAAGCATAAAAGGATCCATCTGCTCTGTTATCGCTCTCGCGGCACTTTGATGTCATACACTGATCATTCTGCGCAGCGCCGCTTCAAGTCGAACACACCTAAAGGCTCTCCTCATTTGCCATTGACAAAAAAACAACAACAGTACCGCCCCAAACTCACGCCATTGTTTGAGCTAATGTTGCATTTCGCGATGCTCAAACCAAACAAGCTTTTAGCACCAAAGAGCCACAGTGTTTACAATTTTTTTTTTTTTTTAGAAAAATCCATCTGCAAATGATTTTAGAATCGTCTCTGCATATTAAGTACAGAATCAGTATTTTACATCAGAAATATTTGTTTAAAGAAAAAGCAATCAGTCTCAACTAATTGGGCGAGGGGGCGGGGCTATATTTAATCCGGCCAATGAAAGATGAGGAGCGTTCGAAACCTTCTGTCATTATTTTTGCATTTTCGTTACTTAGTAGCACACAAATTACACACTTCAATTTCAAAATAACAACCAAATGAAAAACGTATACATTTCCCCCACATTTTTAAAAAGATCTGTGCGATCTACACGACCATCATTTTACTGTACATTTCAATAATCACCTCAACTCTGCCATGTGATTCACCGACAACTATGAGCTGCAACAAAAGTATATTGCATTTCAAAATTGGCACGTTTATAATCACAGAAGTTTTACATACATTATGACCGCAAGTGTTGAGTAAAGAGAGAGTGCTGGTACATCCATCATTTACTGGCACATATGCATCTTTAACGTATACAGAGAATTTACACTCACGGCAGAGAATAATACTGTACTGGAAATAAACAACACTTTTAGCAGAGACTCTTGCCACTTTGCAAACTGGTGCACGTTATTTTTGCAATCAAACATGTAAAATGTGAGTGATGATAACTAATTATGATTGTCAGTCAGTGGTGATGCAGTAAATTTGGTTGGATTCATAGATTGACATCAGATATTGTACTTGTAAAGGGTTGGGGGTTACCTGTCTCTCAAGTATTAAAAGCTTTCACTCAAAACCTGTCATCATTTACTCATCTTCATGCCATTTCAAAAGTGGCATACTTTACTTGTTACCATGCAACATATAGTGATCACGGCTGTGAAGCTCTAAATATGAACAACAAAAAGCATCATAAAAGTCATTCATATGATATGAATTCATATGTCATTTTGGAGCTTAACATTCTTTATCATTCTAAGAGTACAAACATTTAAAATATCAGGTTTGGTATGACATGAAGGTGAGTACATTATGACACACTGGACATTTTGGGGTGAAATATCCTTTTAACACTTTCACATCTCACTCAAACGTCTCATTTCTCTCACAGTTGAACATGTCAGCCCTAAAAGCATTTATAATGCACCTGATAGTAATGTAATGGCATTGATTTGCGCATCTCAAAGCTCTAGAAACGTCTATATGCACTCTAATACTGTGTATAAATGAATATATTCCTACTATGTAGAAATTAAAGATTGTAAAAGCAAACCTGAACACTGAATCTGTTAATCTACACTACTACATGACTAATAACTAAATCAATACTGCATGGCACTGGTTGTTTAGAGTAGATCCATCAAAGCTATTTTTGTGACCATCAGGCACTTCAGAATAAATCAGAGGGAATTGTGGAATAGCCTCCTCGCTCCGGTAAGTGTTTACGGAACTGTTTTTTTGACAGTCCTTGATTTGCTGATATTGGCTCTGTGTAGTTAGTTACAAACCATTCGCATGACAATAAGAAAACACTGGCCAAAAGCTAAATCACAAAACCATAACAACATTTACATATAATCTAAATTCATGAGTCATTCATAAGTCTTTATATTGTTGACATACTCTGTACTTACGGCTGATTGTAAAAAAATATGTTTTACAATCTCTTTGTGGAGAA
Source organism: Tor tambroides (assembly GCA_021397915.2). Taxonomy (NCBI): domain Eukaryota; kingdom Metazoa; phylum Chordata; class Actinopteri; order Cypriniformes; family Cyprinidae; genus Tor; species Tor tambroides. The sequence goes on along the minus strand of JAFVLL020041809.1, from coordinate 8,924 downwards.
CATTTAATCAAATACACAGCATCTGAACGAGCAACACGAAGTCTGTACATTTTCTTTTCTAGTGTACTTCTGATAAACACAGTAGCTTGCAGATAAAACAATACTGAAATATTCATGTTTTGGCACTTTATATTATTATATTTTATCGTAACACTGAAATGTAACCCGTCTCTCTCTCTCTCTGATATCTGATTTACACTTAAACTAGAAAGCAATGTGCTGTTGGATGGATTGATGTTTCTCCGACTACAATCTAACCACAAACCGTTCACATTCTCTATGGCTCAAAATGCGATATGAAAATTCACTCTAATTTCTGCCGCAATCTCATTTTGGCATTGCGGTGTGACTCGTACAGCCCCTGTTCTGCATTATTATTGATTAAAAACATAACATTCTTTTATGCTTGTATTGTTATTTACTCATTAGATTAATTAGAAAGCCTTCAGAAAGTTGCGTTATGGTCGAAAAGCTTCCTAACCTGAATTGCAGCTTCTAAGCTCGAAACACTTTTGGCACTATAAATATTTCCCTGGACGAATCGTTAATAACCGATAATGGGTGACACGTTCTGGATCTTGTTTGGAATCTTTAAATACTATCCAGAGATTTCATTAATTATTAGCCTACTAGTTCTTCTCTAATTGTGATTGGTCGGCCCGACTGCAGGTGAAGAGGGTGAGTTGGAGGGCGGGGCTTATGGACGGACGGGCCAATCAGGCGCTCAGGTGGGCAGGTTGAGGTTGACCGTCTCGGCCAGAGGGCTGGACATGCGTATCTGTGAGCTGCTCTTGCTGAGGATGGACAGCTGCGTCCCCCCGTTCACCCCACTGCTCGCTAGCGAAGGGTGACGCTGCTGCTTCAGGTCCACAGCAAAGTACCTGTTCACCGTCCAACTCCTCCATTTCCTCTTTATCTCCGACTGCACCTTTAGGGAGAAACTTGAAAAGGTCATTTTTTAATGTACTCAGCTGTAAAGGTGCACGCGTTCTCCACCAGTCCACACTCTCTCTCACGCTTTACACCATGTCCAAGCCAGATGTGACACGTTTGTGGACACAGAAAGCAAAATACTGCACAAAATAATAGCCAATCGGAACATATTTGATGTCTTATATTTGGACCAATGAGATTTCATTGTGGGCAGGGCTACTTAGAGCAATGCAATACAAAATATCTCTTATTTCAATGTGCAGTTGCCTCATTTTTGGGTGAATTATTGCTTTAACATGGAAGAAACTGATTGTTTATTGCTTAATCGCATCACACCTGGTCAGGACAGTCCTTGGCAGTAACTCAAATATTGGATAAAATATTGTGGAAACATAAGCTGATTGCATGCATTTGAGAATATCAAAACAAAAGCTCTTACCTCTCCATTCAGAAAGCAGTACAGCACGGCCACAACAAAACCCTGTGGAGAGTTAAAGTGAGTATGTGGTGAAGTGGATATCATTTTAAAGTACTTTACAGTTCAAAAGTCTGGTAGAAATCAATACTGTTATTCAGCAAGGATGCATTCAACTGATTACTAAAAGTAACAGTAAAGACATTTATAATGTCACAATAGATTTCTATTTCAAAAAAATGCAGCTCTTTTGAACTTTTTATTCCTCAAAGAATCCTAAAAATGTATAATGGCATCTGGAACTCTTTCTAACATTGATAATAATAAGAAATTTTCAAAAACAGCAAATTCTGAAGGATCATGTGACACTGAAGACTGGATTAATGGTGGCTTTGCATCACATGAAAAATTAATTTATATATATATATATATATATATATATATTCAAATATGAATCAGCTATTTTAAACTGCAATAATATTTCACAGTTTTACTGTATTTTTGATCAAATAAATGCAGCCTTGGTGAGCAGAAGAGATCTATTCATTTAACCAAGCTCCAAAACCTAGTGAGCTGCAAAACTACGTCCCAATACTGTGTTAATATGAAGTAATTTTTCGTATGAATATTTTATAGGTGTTTTAGCTGGATTTTGAAATACTCATTGCATTGCATAGTGTTTTATAGGTTGAAAGTAAATTTAACAGAAAATGTAATGGTAATTTTCTGTTAGAACATTAGCCATTTTCTACTGATTTTATTTTTCTTACAGTGTGCCTTGCTGTCTACATAGGCTACCTTCTAAGGCAGCACAGTAATAAAAATATAACACTGTAAGTAAAAATTGAATGAACTGAAATGCTCTACATAGGCAGCAATTTGGAAAAGTAGAGTGAAAACTAGAGTTGACTGCAACAGAGCTTAACATAAGCATGCTGTGTTAAGTAAATGGCTTCAAACAAATACGTCATACTCACACTAATACTGGTTGTATATTTTAATACAAAACTGGATACTGGATCTTTAGTACTGAATAAAATATGCTTTCTTTTGATTCTATCTGCCATTTTGAAATAAACTTTTCACTAGGATTTTTGCAATGCAATCTGAAGTTGTCTAATCTACAAAAGTTTATATTCTGGCAGCTTTTAATATTAATGCCCTATGTTTGGAACAGCCCTTGTGTTGGGATCGCACCTACTGTATGATGCCATTTCTGGCAGCTCACTGGTTTGGAACAGAGAAATAGTGCCCACGGAGGTGTTTCTAAAATACAGCGCTAAAGTTGCTACTATAAAAGCTGATGCTCAGTACCTGGAAGGAGCCCAGGCCCAGCTCAAAGACCAGGCGCTCCCGCTTGCTGAAATCCTCTGGGGAGAAGGCAAAAACAGTGTAGTGGATTCCAAACAGAGGGATAAGGAGCAGGGTGGAGCGCGCCAGACGCCTGTCAACACACAGCACACACAGCGGCGCTTCAGACGGCTGATTAAATCTCTCAACATGTCAACACACAGTTACTGCAATACACTGGAGATCAGAGGCCTCCACAACAATCCTGCTCCACAGGAAACGAGGCCTCTTTGATTTATCTATTATTATAGACAGCAGAAGAGCAAATAGAGACCTTCTCAGATGCTTCTCAGATTTCTCCTGAGCAACAGATCCCAATAATCTCACATGTGTCTCTTCTCTAGACTTTCAGAAGAGATTTCAACAATGTCTGGCTGTGCATTAATGAAATAACAAAGTCTGCAATTAAAGTCTAGCCTAAGATATGAAATAATAGTCAGAGATATCTATTTTTTAAATGGAACAGTTTATTAAAACTGTAGACATAATACAAAAAAAAAAAACAAATAGAAAAACAAAACAAAGAGGCAACTGTAAAATGGATTTACCAGCAGGTAAAACTTAATAAAAGTTGTTTGGTGCTAACAACATCAGGGACATGGATTCAGTTCCCAGAGAATGCAACAGATAGTAATACATTTAAATATGAGTGCAAAGTACTGTAAATCACTTTGGATGAAAGCATCTAAAAAGTGTGCGCACGTAATAAAACTACAGACAAGACCACAAAAACTATGTGCAGTGAATATTCACAGCCTTTTTTCCTCAATGGACGGTTAAAAATGAAAAATGCACATTTGTTGGCCAACACAGAAGCAGATGCACACACACATTCACACAAACACACACACTTACAGCGTGATGGTAGAAAGCTCTGACATCCTGCACGAATGCTGGGCGGCCTGTGTGGGCTCACTGAAGCATTTCTGTGCACAGCTGCTAAACACGACAAAGACAACAAACACTCTTTAGGACAGAACACACACACACACACACACACACACATATACACACATACACACAGACTCACTCACGAAACTGACCACACACAACAGACCCCAACACCGAGAGAACTCAAGGACCTCTAATAGCTCAAGCACATACTTTGCATGGTACTGTTTTCCATGCAATTACACTAAATAGGGACTGAAGCCTTCAAGCTTCAAAAAGGATGCAAAAAGTGGTCCATACAGTACGTCTTGTGCTCTAGATTATTTAGGCTATTTATACTTGCCTAAATAACACTTGTCCAGAAAAAAATGATATATTTTATTTTTCACTGCCACAGAAATAAAAAACCCCCCCAAACATTATGCCTTGATCAACACAACAATGATTGCATCACTCCTGGAATCAGCACACAACAGATTTACTGAACATAAACTGCAACCATTCGAACAACAATTAAAAATAAATATCTGTATTAATAACACATTCTGTTGTTACATCCCAATCATAGTGTTACAAATTTTGATGGAAATTCCAAATCCCAGTCAGATTGTTACAAATTTAAATGGAAATTCCAAAAGGATTCCTGTATGCATACAAAATGAATGCTTCCACTTATCCCAGTTAACAATTTTTAGTTACCAGAACAGGAAACCTTATGGTTAAATAATAAAACAAAACCCAAAAATAACCATTAGAGTTACCAAGACTGGTTTTGTGGTCCAGGGTCACATATGCTAAAGTTAGGTGAACGTTCTGTGTTTGCTTGGATACCAAGACTTTCATTTTATTTCAGCCACCATCATGTGATACATCATATCGACTAATCAGACACAACACAACAACAGCACTCTGTTTCCATGGTGATTGAAACTAACACACTCACAGGTAGATGCTGGACTCGTTCCCGCCGATGTCTGGAGACTGCAGCTTCTGCACCAGGATTATGATGATGCCAATGAAGAGGACAAAATTAATCTGAAAGGAAATGCATGCGTTCAGTATAATATGGAACATGGCTCCATTCACATACAGTACATCAATTAATTGATATGTTTTATTCATCCACCTTTTAGATCTACAGTCATAAAATAAATATTTCTTACCATGATTGATGCCACAACGGGTCCCTTGATCACCCACCAGAGGGCAGTATTATCATTCATGTCCCAGCAACTGCAAAAATACAATTGATTAACTGCAAGACACTTTATTGCTATCGGTAGGCTAGGTCACGTGATTTAGCAGCTAAGAGTTCAGAATGATAAACTGCATGCTTTTGAAAGAAAATAGCATTCAGTCGCAAAATGCAATGTGCTTGGATCAAAATTTATTCTATTTATTTTCTTAACTGTGTAAAGCCTGACATATGAAATAATAGTCAGAAATGTTAAATGGAACAGTTTAATTGCACATAATATTAAAAAAATATATATAGTTTGCATATATATTTTTTGTTGAGCATCATATTTGATACTTCAGGCTTTTATGGCACATGCAGTACGATATAGTGAGAATATAGGGCTCATATTCAAGGAGGAACACCTCAGTTGCAATTTGGTGCAGATGCTGATATTTATGTGGCCAAATAGTAAAAGATGAAATTCTGATAGCTACTTGCAAATAATGCATGTAAATATCAGTTGTCTCTATATCTCCCAATAATATGTCTTAGTAATATGATATTTAAATATGTATTTTTATGATCAATGATCTGTAGTTTTATTGTGGGGCAAAACATATAATGCAATATGATACAATGATGATTGAGAGATGTGTAAATAAATGCTCCTCAAAAGCCTGAAGATCATATTTGATACTCATATCTTAACACAATTTTTCTAAAAAATGATGTATGGGCAATCAAGTTAAAGTTCCTCTTGAAAAATAACTAACAATTTAAAATGTATTGTTACATTTATGTTTACATTTACCTAAAAATTTCACAGCAAAAATACATGTGAACCAAAACGTGAAAGTGGATGTTTTTTCAATGAACTTAAAAGGCCTTTTACTTAATAAAATATTCTAAATGATCAATCAGATGACAGAAAGCATGTAGTAGTTTGTGTACACAAATGTTTTTTTAACAAAGTTTGATCATGTTGCCAATTTAGAGGCTTTAGAAATTTGCATGTGAAATATGATATAGGTTAATAGATGTTCCTGGTCTTATTGTGCATGATTATATCACAATAGTAATGAAATGTAATTAGAAGTGTATGAGTCGCACCTTTTCATGTTGATCACATTCAACTAGTTACTGACTATTTATGTAATCCAACTCCCAAAAGACATTTCTACACAAAACTGGATTAAACCATATGTATTTCTGAGATGAGAACCAGATGGCATCCGAATTAAACATGCAACATAGTGAGGTTATGTAACAAAGCAGTGTTTTCTTATTTAAAACATTAAAAAAAATAGCATGCAGTCCTTTCCAAACATAGTCTCATTCTAGTGACTAGTGACACTGAATTTCAGTGCCAGCATTTGCGTATCAAAGCAACAAATACAGTACGTCGGTTTTTGTTTATGCGGCATTGCACGTACCCAGAATCATCAAAATGAAGGCGCAGAACGGCCCATATGGTCACACAAATGGTGGGCGTTCCTGAAAGCGCGAGAGGAAGAGGAAATTTGTCAGACCTCAAAGCTGTTCTCCAGTGCATTTAGACCATCAATATGAATGCATTACATATGCCAGCACAACAAATCACATCATAAAGAGCCAGTGGCCAGTTAATACACAAACGCCACACTCCATTTCCCACCATATCTATGACTGTGACACATAATCAATCATAAACAATCCATTTTTTCTGTGATGCATCACTGTGGCATACCCCAGCCGATGATGGTGTACCAGTAGAAGTAGCGTCTCTCGGGAAAGAAGGTTTCCACCAGGAGCGTGAAGAGATAGAGGCCTTCGATGAAGAGCCAGAAGTAGTTTGACATCACACAGTAATGGAAGAAGATCATCACTGCCTTACACCCCACCTGAACACAGAAACACATTCAGGTTTGCTTAAAATCCAATGGATCCCATTAGAAATCCATTTTATATTCACTCTTAAAAATAAAGGTTCTTTATTGGCATCTGTGGTTCCATGAAGAACCTTTAACATCTATGGAATCTTTCCATTCCACAACAGGTTCTTTGTAGTAAAAAAAATTCTTTCGATTATTAAAATGTTCCTCACAGTAAGAAAAAAAAAATCTTTTCGCTGTTCACTGAAAGGTTCTTTGGGGAACCAAAAACAGTGGTTCTTATCACAATGCTGTGAAAACCGTCTTTGGAACCTTTATTTTTAATATATAATATATTTTTAATTTAATTATCCTTAAAAGCAAAAAAGCTACGCTGATTACTTGGTCGCTCAACTATACCACAATATGAATAAATACAGTAATAATCAACTAAGCAGTAACAATTGCAAAAGTACTTTTTTGGAAAGCACATAATTTATGCTAAAATGACATTAAAATGCAAAATAACATGCTTAAATAATATGATAAAGACTAAACATTCAATTGTGAAAATGAACATATTAATTATTAAGATAGAAAATGTTAAACAAATGTTAAAAACAGTTTTATCATATGCTCTCATATTTCTTTATGTTTTTGTAAAGTCATAATTGTGCTATAATATATAATATACTATTTTGATCTGCTTGCTATTTGCAATTTTCTATTTTTCATAGTGTGATTCTTGGTAAATGGTATTAATACCAGTTAGGCTCAGTTTGACTTGCAAATGTCATACTATTATAATAAAATTATGCTAAAAACACAACAATTGAAAACAAAAACATACAAAAATGTCTTGTCCTCATTTTTTAATTCCTAGATTGTAACAAGTGACATTTCAATGATGTTTTGACCATTAAACTGTAGGAAATGTCTCTGGCTTCATTTTACATCCCTATGCTGACATATTTTATGAAACCGTTTATAATAAATGACAGGACTTCATCCATTAGGAAATGATTTAAGTGCAAAAACTGACACTGGCTATTTGATGTATGAATGCAAACCGAGAGATTTCTCTTTGTATTATGGGCCTTCTTGGGTCAAACCAGTGTAAGTTGGTCAAGCTGGTTTTTAGAACATAGCAGCTGATTTGTTGCTGGTCCATAGTAGTCTGCTAGGTAGTTTAGCTAATCAACCAAGCCTAGTGACCATCTTAAACCAGCTGTAAGCAACTGGATCCATGATGCATCCTTCCATCTGACAGACTGCATGTATATTTCCATTCACAATTTCTTGCCCGCTGTGTGTCAGAACACCCTAAAGACTTTAACCATGTTCATCAGTTACCCTCTGATCCAATTCGGTGCTAAGTGATGTCATTAACATGGCCTCTGATTGGCTGGGGGAAAGAGCTCAGAGCCCTCATTCAGGTGTATAATGAGAGCGTGCACATTTTTATAAGCTATTCATATGGTAATACGGATATAATGGAATATTTCCAGAGCGGCTTCATGATAATTACGGCTGTTTGTCAGGCACAGACGGGGGAAACAGAACGTGTTGCTGTTGAACGTGGGGCGAAGGCTTGAACATAAACGGAGGGAGTTATTATTAGTCTCTGGATTTCACATGCAAATAGCATCCAGCCAAACTCCGGCCTTACTAACAGTTTCCGTTTATGGGTGATTCACTGTGAAAGCAAAGCCTATAAAAAAACTTTAAACCACACACACAAAAAACAACTATTACCAGATTAAAACCAACTAGTTTTATATGATGATGGTACCATAAAATGTAAAACTGTTATAAAAAAATATTTATAATAGTTAAATAAATAAATACTGAAAGAAATATAATATAATATAATATAATTTAGTAATTGTTTATTATTGTAGTATTGGTATATTTAGTGGTATTATGTTATAAATTATATAATAAAATATGCATTGTATGCAAATCATATATATATATATATATATATATATATATACACACACTACATAGAACATATTAAATTAATTTAATTTAAACATACTTTTTAATAAATTTGTCATGTTGATTTCTTCAGGCATAAAACTAAAAAGGTTTAGTGAAGCTTTAATCCAAAACAAAATATGTGCATTGGTGCATATGCATTACTCACAGTATGAACGAAGCAGTGGTCACTGTCCTCCTCAGCATACAGGACCCCGTCTTTAATGAATACAGAGATGGCTCTCAGGATGAAGGACACAAACAGGTTCATGTGGATGAAGTTCCTGGTGCAGTGAAGCTTCCTGTTGACAGACGTTCAAAGGCA
>JAFVLL020041808.1:20000-41867 GCA_021397915.2 Tor tambroides | reverse complement strand
TCACAAATCCACACACACACACACACACACACACACACACACACACACACACACACACACACACAACAAAAAGAAGAAGAAGAAGAAGAAATTACCAAATTTATCAACAAAATTTTGTTCATTAGGTTCGGTTGTCATTACTAAAGGGTCTAAAGGCTGATTTAAAGATCTCTAAATCTGCACTGCATTCTGGTGCTGGACTGGTGTGTGACTGGTTAAAATGCTCAACCAAACCCTAATCAAGCCACTCAAGTCATAATTGTAATCAGTTCTTTTTTTGAGTACATGACTTTATGTAAGCCTGCATGTGCATGTGACTTAACCTTTTCAGAATTTTGAAGCTAAATCTGTTTCTGGAGCGTGACGTGCAAGAGCTTGTTTTGAAACCAGATACAACATTGTAAACACTGTGATCTTGTCTTATTTTGGGCTCATTTGTTTGTCCTCTTACTCTCTTTGTAGAGCAAAAAAGAAGAACAAGCCGTTGAACCTGAAGATCCACAGCAGTGTGGCTGGAAGCTGTGAAAACCTGCCGACCCAGCGCTCTCCTCTCCACTCCGATCACTCACTCCGCTCCTTCTTTTTCCCCAATTTTGTCCCTTCGACACCACCGGTGCACTCCGACACCCCCTCAGCAAGTGAGTAGCAGCCATTAACCTCTTTGCAGGACAACACATTGTGTTTCAGTCCTACGTAAAACACAGATGATGACAACATAACTCCATATATATAACATATATATTATAGAATACTATACAAAATTAAGATTAAGTCAACATGAAATCAAAATTTACACTTGATTGACTTCTTAATACATGCTTCTGGTTTTATATAAAAGTTAATAATCTTTATTTTATTTTTTTATTTTCTACACCTGATACATTCTCGTATTAATCACTTAAATCTTTTTTTATTTTTGAAAAAAAAAAATTGCATTTTAAAAAAATTCTTAAAAAGAAAAAAAAAATCTTTTTAATATATGTTATTATACACTAACATTGTATTTTGTTGTTTTGTTTCGTTGTATATTGTTTGTCATTTTGAGACAAATCTCTGATCTGAATTTCTTTTTCGTAACATTGCAGCTTTATCCCAAGTGCGTGTTTAAAGACATTCAAATGCTTGTAGGTTGGTCAACGTTGTTAGATCACAGCTAGTGTTGACAGATGTCTGATGACGCACGTTGTTCAATTACAACTTTCTTTGTCGTTTTCTTTCACAATGTGACTTCCCTTCTCATCACCTATTAAAGGGCAGCGTCCCAAACCCACATGTGTCCCAGGACACCTGGCATCGTGTGGGCGCATATTGTCCAAGCCCAATGTCTTCTACACCTGGGGCCTCTTAGCGTGGGCTATTAGAGGAATAATGGGCCGAACGGAAGCCGTGTGTATGTGAGAAGACTGGGAATGATACAAGAATGACGCAAAAGACTGGTTTTGGAATGAGATTATTGTACAGATGGAGGGAAAAGTTTTGACTGCTTGTTTCCAGAATTATGAATGATAGACCCCCTCCAAGCTTTGGCAATCTGCTCTGTGCTCTGTACATTGTACACTGTGGGAAATATCTGAAGAGGTTAGGATTTTTTTCTTTTCATCTCCCCCTGTTTTAATGGTTTTGACAAATTAATAATTAAATTAATCACATTTTTTGGCTTTTATTGAAATCCAACCACTGTTGAGCAGTGTTTTTACTATTATTTCTACTAAAAATAATATTAATATTATATAATAATATTATATTAAATTCTATTAATTTTAGTAATTCTTACTATAATTACTATTTTAAGTTTTTGTATTTTCTTTTGTGTAATTTTAAGTGTTTTTGTCATTTTTAATGGTCTTTTTTTAAATATTTAAATAAAAAATGTAATGTTTAAAAATATAAAAAAAATGTAAATATTTAAAAATATATATTTTTATTTTTTCTTTATCTTATTTCCAATCAGTAATTTAAATGAATAGTTCACCCAAAAAATGAGAAAGTAATTCAGCACTACATCACTTGCTCACCAATGGATCCTATGCAGTGAATGGGTGCCGTCGGAATGAGAGCTGATAAAAACATCACGATAGTCCACAAGTACTCCAAATGACTGCAGTTCATCAATTAATGTCTCATGAAGCTGTTTGTTAATAAATCAACCATTAAGACTTTTTTTAAATCTCCAAACTGTTGCTTTTGGCTAAAATACGGTTTTCTATCCATAATATTGCTTTCTCTAGTGAAAAAGTTGTCTTGTCTGAACCAGGAGAGAAAAATGCCCAGATCTAGCACTGTTTATTAGCAAAAACAACCAAAAATAGTTTTAAACAAATATGTTGGTGGATTTTTCAGTCATGTGGATTATTGTGATGTTTTTATCAGCTGTTTGGACTCTCATTCTGACGGCACCCATTCACTGCAGAGGATCCATTGATGAGTAAGTGATGTAATGCTAAACTTGTTTAAATCTGTTCTGATGAAAAAACAAACTCAAACTGGCCTGAGAGTGAATACATTTTCAACAGTTTTTTTGTTTGTTTGTTGGTGAACTATTCCTTTAAATGAAATTAGAAATGTTGCCTTAGCTACTAACTGAAAGAAGTTTTTTATATAATTAACAAAAATTATTTACTCAAACGACTAAATTCCTCCAGGCTTTTGGATGCAAGAGCTTGTTGCAAAACCAGATGAAAGATATAGTTGAATTTCCGATAAACCACTTTCAGGGGTATAATCTCATTGAGTTTGTGGCAGCCACTGTAATGGCATTACTTGCGTTCTGGACCTCCCGATGGGGCTCCAGGCCGGACGCGGTGGCAGTAACCAGGCCTCGTGAGTGTCGTCAGCCCTGGTTAATGTGTCTGTTGTTTTTCTGCATGTGGTGACAGTATTATTGTACATAGCACGCAACAGTTTGCCCAAGGTCTGTTTTTCACGGTTTCAGGTTTCTTGACATGCACAGAGAATACAAACAGTGTGTCCAATACTATGAAATGCTTACGTGTAGACATCACAACTGAAAGTTAAGAATAGGGTAGAGAAAGACAAACAACCCAGAGGATATCCGTGGTGTTTGGATGTTGCACTTTCATAGAGCAGGAGACTTAATAGAGATCTTAGTTTGTTTTAAGAATCTTAGATGTTTCTCCTAAAATTCCTTAGGAGAAATCAAAATGTTTGCATTTAAATAGAAATTTTTGACTTTTGAGTGCAGATTTTGATATATTGGCAAATAAATGCACAGCGTGTGATAATGTTCATAATGGTAATAATAATAATAATTATTATTATTATTATGACCATTATTATTATTATTATGACTATTATAGAGACACTTTTGGACAGATAAATTATTAGAGACACTTTTGGACAGATAAAACTGAGAAGATGTGAGAAGATAGATAGATAGACAGACAGACAGACAGACAGACTTTTATTTTTTTGTTTTGTTTTGCACCTTACCCACAACTTCACAACAGAGAGACACAGTAAAACTTTCACTTTTGGACAGATAAAACTGAGAAGATGTGGGGGCATAATACACGCATTAAGTAGAAGGAAATAGTACTGTCAAAAGATATGTGTTTTTAATTGTGATTTGTGCTAACACATCACGCGTTTCCTTTGCTCTCCATTTAATTTAATTACTTTCTAGAAAGTTTGAGGACTCTTTTGTCATTTACATATGTTCTAAAGAGAGTGTGTCAGCTTCTAGCTATAGAACAAATTTAACCTACTGTACAATTTCTTGGCTGCGACAGTTTATCCTCATGACACAAAGACGCAGTGCAGCACTTTTATAACATCATTTATCAGGCTGTCAGTCAAATCCACAGAATTGTTTAAGAGCAGGTCAATAGCAGGTGTTAAATGTACTTAACGTCACTCATATTTCCCTATTGAAAAAAGCCTCTCAGCTGAAATGTTGCTTTGTAGTGTTCTGGAAAAGACTGAGAGGCGAATCACTGTGTTAGTCATTGTTTTACAAACCATTTTGTTTAGACTGTCTGTTTGTAAGATGCCTATGGTATTTATATCACTAATACTGGCATGTGATTGGTCAATCGTGACAATTGGCCAACTGTTGCTTCATCTGGCATGAACAAACTCTACTTTGTCTTGTCTAAATTTGATAGTTAATTAAGCGATTGAGTCAACATGGTGGTTTTTAATGACTGCTTGATGGTTTAAAAAGGGAAAATGAGAAACATATGAATATTTTTCTCCAAATTAGACATCTGCCTCTGGTAACTTTGGTATTTTTAGCAATATTCGTGCTGTAGTTTGTCTTTTTAGATGCACCAATTAAACACACGTTCACCTGCTCTGTAGTGATGCTGGTTTGTACTCACAAGTGAGTAGGTCTGTTTCTGTGCCTGTGGATAAAACATCCACCTGCTGTGAGACGATGTGAGTTTGTCAGGTAAACTTTTAACTCGGGTCTAATGAAAGACTGCTCCATTTCTCTCTGTTTCTTCATAGGATGAAAGGATTTGATTTACATTGACGTAGCATGTAAATGCCATGGTATAGAAATATGGTAATCATTCTATATTTGATACAGTCATTGTACCTTTCTGCCGCCACAGTACTTTTTTTGGATTGATGCTGAAGTCTTTTGTCAGTTGTTGGATCATTTTTCAGTTGGCTTTTGTTTCAGTTTAATCCTTACAAATGCATTTGATTATTATAGTAAATAAGATTAGTTTCTGTTTTTTGTTAGAATTTGCATCATCTCTTTTAAAACTTTGAGCGGTAACCATAGAAACAGACAAGCAAGGGTTTTGTCTAAAATTATCACTGCAGTGTTATTTATGCTACTTGTTTAGATCATTACTTTTTTACGTATTAATATAACTCGCTTTAATTATTTTGAAATAATTTGTATCATTTTTAATCAAAATGCATTTATTTATATTGACATCAGTGTTGTTTTAGTATTATTTCGATGCTATTATTGTAATTATTAACATTTTGAATTAGCTTTTATTTGTATATTTTCAGTTTTCATTTGAATTTTATTTGAACTTTTAGTAAATTGTGCTTTTGCCATTTTTATTAGTTTTTGGGGGTTTCGTATTTCTATTTAGCTTTAATTCTAGTAATTTTAGTACTTAAACATTTTATTTCAGTTGCCAAGTTTTATTCAATATTTATAATTTTTATTTCAGCTGTATTTCCTTTAACAAAAATATTTTTTTAGTAGTTTTATTTAACAATAACAACACAGGTTGACATGCACACCTCTGATTGTGAAAGGGATCATATGATGCTATTTTAAAGATCATTATTTTGTGTCTTTGGTGTAACAGAATATGTTGACATGCTTTAATGTTAAAAAAACACATTATTTTTCAAATACTGTACATTATTGTAGTTCCTCTATGCCCCGCCTCTCTCAAACGCATCGTTTTCTACAAAGCCCCTCCTTCCAATAAGTGCAGTCTGCTCTGATTGGCCTGCTGACCCAGTGCATTGTGATTGGCCGAACACCACAAGCACGTGTCAGAAATGTAACGCCCCTTCAAGTTAGTTTTATCAGTTCAAGCGCGAAAGGGGAACAGAGTCACGTAACAGACACAGTGATGATGATGCTTGTATGTATTTTTAAGACGATTTCTGATGGGCTGTACACTCCACTGTGATGAGACCCTGTTCCCCTCACACACACACGCACACACACACTCACACATAACGCGTTACGCGCAAAACTCCGCATTTGAACAGTTAATAGCAAATAATTGAACTAATAACAAAACATACTTACAGTCGCTGATTCAGAAGCGCCAGATTGTCACAATAAAGTCGGAATTGACCCTTTTTTTTTTAGAAATAACCTTCGTGCACAGCCAGCCTTGTACTCTACTAGGTTCACAAAACTGTTGTCCATAAAATGTGTTGCACAAATTCAAACATTTGGATTGTGCTGTTGTGTTGTAAACAAATCTTAACCGATGATTCCTAAATGCATCTACTTTTGGAAGGCCAAATAAAGTGCTTTTGCTTTCGCATAGAAACACAGCATCTCCCTGACACAGCATCTCCCTGACATGGCTGCATCAACATTACTGCGGTTACTGAAACCACGCCTTCTTTCTTTGCGTGAATATTTGGGCGGCATTACGCAAATATTTCCACATCGTGACATAGACGTGGGGGCATATTTGAATGAGACATTTTAGATAGGTTTGGTGCCTTGCTCAAGGGTCTCACAGTCATGGTATTGAGAGTGGAGAGAGTGCTGGTTATTCAGTCCCCCCACCTACAATCCCTGCCGGACCTGAGCTGCGAACCCACGACCTTTGGGTTACAAGCCCAACGCTCTATCCATTAGGCCACGACTGACCCGTATAAATATACCAGATATAAAGATATCAATAGTGGAGACCAGCTTCTGTTTTTTTAATAAATTGCTTCTATATTTCCAGGATGTTTAATTCAGAGGAGAGCCTCTTAGCATGAGCAGAATTACTTAGCTGAAGTAAAAATAACATTTGTTTTCATTGTCTGAGCATTGAGCATTGAAGGAGTCATTGAAATAATGTACAAAAGACATCAGTGCAGGGGCTCTTTGCTTTGTTCACTGTGAATTTTTTATATGTAAGCATGTACATTCATATAAGTGTATATTTTCAATTTCCAGCTGGATTAAAAAGATAATTTTGTGCGCACATTTGTACATTAGTGAAAAAAGTCTTTGAAGAATAGAAGTACAGTCTGTTTAATAAATTGTGCTTAGGCTATATCTAATTTTCAAAGCACGTGAGTTTTCTGAGCATTGTAAATTTGTGGAAAAGTATGAATGATTGACACCCATGTGCACAACAGTACGACATATTGAACAGTTTATGCTTGTATTTATTCATGGCAAATTAAATATGGCATTTCCCATGTGTGGTAATGATAAAATAAGAGTAATCCAGTGTTTTAAAGGTACAGCCTCCAGAAAACTTGATTGACTTTGATAATAGTAAAATCAAGAGTTTGTTCATCTACCTTCCACCACAGTGTCATTTCTCATTTCAAATTATGCTTTGTGCTTGATAGAAGTATGTAGTGGAAATGAAATTTAAAAAAAAAGCTTTGATTAGATTTTATTAGGGGCAAAATTCCAGTCATTATTTCATAATTAGTGTAAA
Source organism: Tor tambroides (assembly GCA_021397915.2). Lineage (NCBI taxonomy): Eukaryota > Metazoa > Chordata > Actinopteri > Cypriniformes > Cyprinidae > Tor > Tor tambroides. Next base: position 34,740 of record JAFVLL020041808.1, on the reverse strand, counting down.
AATTGGTATACATAAATATTGAAAAGGTAATTGTGACTTTTTGTCTCACAATTTAGACTCTCACAATTTTTCTCACAATTCTGAAAAAAAAAGTAGATAAATGTAGAATTCTGACTTTTTCTCCGAATTCTGAGTTTATATATCACAATTTTTACTTTTTATCTCTGAATTTTAAGTTTCAATCTCGCAATTTGTAACAAAATTTTTTTTTTTTTTTCCACCGTGAAATAAAAAATAGAAAAGGTAATTGACAGTTTTTATCTCATAATTTGCATCTCACAATTTGAGCTTGTCTCGCAATTCTTCGCAATTCTTCACAATTCTTCGCAATTCTCGCAATGTCTTCGCAATTGAATTGAATTGAATTCTGACTTTTTTTTCTCAGAATTGCGAGTTTATCTAAAAAAAAGTGTGAATTGTGAGATATAAACTCAGAATTGTGAGGAACAATATCTGAATTTTGAGATAAAAGCCACAATTACCCTTTTTATTATTAATTTCTTTTATCCTATGGTGGAATCAAGCTTCATATCAGAGTTTGTAGAATATGATATTGTACAATGGATATTTTCATACTTAAAGATTGAAATTCTGGGTCTGGGGCAAGAGTGAAATAAAATCTATTTAGAAGAAGAATCTGAAAAGTAGCTAAAGTAAAAGGCAAAAAGTTTTAATGTGAGCGTCATATAATAAAAAGTTTAAAATTGTCTGTAAGTTTTCACAAAAATCAACCCCTGGGCCATTAAAGCGCACATAGTCGGAAAAACACTCATATATTTATGCTGTTTTTCCCCTCAAGATCACTCGTGATTCAGGAGAAGTCCAGCACCCCAGAACAAAGATCATATCAAAGCTCTGATTCAATTTGGAGCTCCGTGTTCATCCTGATCCACCTGAAAGAACCAGCCGAGCAGAATGCTGAGGTCACAATAGAGACACACTCAAATCCATTATTTTTGATATACGCATCAAGCATTGCACTTTGACAGAGGCAGTCATCAGGAATCTCAAGTGAATATATAAGTGGATGCAATCAAAGGCAGACTATGAGGCAGGTTATGAATGCAAGGCTTGTCATATTTTTTCATACAGTATTTTATGCTTTTAGAATAAGGCAGAGCAGATTATCGTGTGAGTGTGTGTGTGTGTGTGTGTGTGCGTGCATGCGTGCTTATGTGCTTATCCTCGTATCTCGTAATCATAAACAAATGGAGTGTAATTGAGCGTGGACAATCTGATGAATGGCCTTTTGAACTAACAGTGCTGTGGGAAGCAAATGCGATTATTGTCTTACAAGTCTCCATTTAGGTTTTATCAGATCCTGTCCATTTGAGTGATGACAGAAGACATCAAATTTAAATTCTTCAAATTCTATTTGATTAATCCTTTTAAGCTTTTAAGGATTTATATATTAAATATAGTGTTTTTTCTAATACGAATTATAATGAAGTCACTACCATTCAAAATTTGGAAGTCTCTCTTCTATTTGATTAAAAATACAGTAAGATAGTAATATTGTCAAATTATTACAATTTGAAATAACTCTAACTATTTGAATATATTTGAAATGTAATTTAAAAGTCTCCAGAATGCTGATTTGATGCTCAGGAAACATTTTTTATTATTATCAGTGCTGAAAACAGTTTTGTTGCAAATTATTTTTGTGGAAACAGTGATACATTTTTTTCAGGATGAATAGAAAAAACAGTATTTATTTCAAATAGAAATCTTTTGGAAATATCTTGTATAAATGGCTTCACTGTCACCTTTGTTCTATTTAATGCATTCTTAAAATAAAAATTAATAAAAGCTGAAAAAATAATAACAATATTAATTTCTTTAAAAAAATCTGACACTAACGGTAGTGTAAATATTTTACAATATTACAATATTTATATTTAAAACAATTAATTAAAAATGTTTCATTATATAGAAAACCTCTTAACTATGGTAAAATCATATGTATGTCTTCTTGTAACTTGTTGCTTTTTTACAACCGCTTTATAGCTCATTCAGGAATTATAATACTTCTTTTATTCTCTTTATCAAAGTGATTTTGTCTGACCAAATCACCATTCTGTTCCAGATACTCTGTCTGTTCCTCGCTGGTCTCCTCAAATACCTCGCAGAGACCTCGGCAACTCCATAAAACACAGGTAAGTTTTGCGCAGATGTGAATGTGTGGTAGTGCTTACAAAATGTCAAGCCAATTAACTCATGTGGTTGTGCAACTCCAGTCATGCCTGCTCAAATCTGATGACATGATTACCCCAAATACCACCGATCCCAAGTCAAACAAAGAGCCTGCGTTTGTACTTAGACCACGAAACACTATGCTTTTGTGATCAAAGTTATAAGGGTTTTAATGAGAGCTCACCATAGCTTAGCCATCAAAACATATGCAAAGTTCACCATGGCTCATTTTCCTGGTACTTTAGATGTGGAAATCAACATCTACATGCCATCACAGATGGACAGCTGCCAGTTTCAAAACGCAAGCAGATAAACAGATCCAAAAAACTGAAACGCTCATATCAACTTCAAACTGGCTACAGTGATATGAGCTGCGTACTAAAGCCAGCCTCGTCTTTTATGAGACAGTATGGCTTCAATCTAATGCAGACACTTTGACACTGTCAGAGCCCATTAGTCATATTCTATTAACTGTCAGCTTCTGTTCATATCAGTGAAATAGATTGGCAAATGCACAGTGACCCTTCAGAGGAACTCTGTTGCAGGAGATTTGAATGGCTCTTTTATTTTGGAGAACGGCAAATGTGACTACATGTAAACAAAAAGAGATAGAGATAGAAGAAATGAAGAATACAGAGAGCACCTTCCATGCAATTCTGCTGAACAATCGCCAGTGCATCCATACGGCCTTTGTCCTCTCGTGTATTTGTCAAGTGCAGAAGCGCAGTTGAGTGCAAAGGAGATATTGAGAGATACTCGGTTACAATTAAATTACTCTAAATTGAGAATTACTGCCAAAGTGCCTATCTTTGGGCATACGCTGCACATATCTGTCTCTCGATGAAAAGGTTACTTGGCAAACGTGATCGGTGTTGTGACACATTCGCTCTTTCATCTGAAGAGTTTAGGAGTGGTTGTCAAAAGGTCAGAACCATCTGCTGATAGTTTGACAGCGAAGCAAAACAAACCCATATGGCCTCATGCATTTTAAAAATGGATGAAATTAGAGGTTTTTCTGAGAAAATGTCTCAAAAAAGGCTCAGTAATGAATCGTGCCACTTATTCGTGCTTGTGCAGGTTTTCCACGAAGTATTGGATGTCGCAGACGTGTATCGTGTGCGGGAAAGGAATGCTGTTCGGCTTAAAATGCAAAAATTGCAAGTAAGTGCTAAAACTTACATACGGAAGCCCATTTCTGCCACATAACAAAACAAATCCTGCTTTTCTCAATTATAAGTGTGACAAAATGTTGTTTCTATTATAGCAAAAAGTTGAAATTATGACAAAAACAGTTGAAATAATTATGTAGTCAGAATTATGAGATAAAAAGTTGATATGACAATTATGACAAAGGTTGAAATGATTATGTAGTCATAATTATGAGATAAAACACTGAAATTATAAGATTCTAAGTCATAAATATGAGATAAAAAGTTGAAAATATAGAACAATTATAACAAAAAGTTGAAATAATTATTTAGTCATAATTATGAGATAAAAAGTTGAAATTGTAATTTAAAACAATTGTAACAAAAAGTTTAAATTATGACAAAAACAGTTATGACAAAAAGTTGAAATGATTATGTAGTCATAATTATGAGATAACACATTGAAATAATTAAATACTAAATCATAATTATGAGATACAAATTTTGAAATTATGACAAAATTATGATATACTAAATTATCATTGTATAAACAGTTTAAATTATGGCATAATGTTTACATTATGATATAAGAACAATTATGACAAAAAGTAAAATGATTAGATAAAAAAAAAAGTCGGAATTTTGAGATAAAAAGACTAAATTACTGCATGAGATAAGTAATAATTAAGACAGAAAATACTTTTAATGCGTAATCATACTTAAAGGAATATATATTATTATATAAAACAACTTTTAGCAATCCCTAGCTATCGTTGCGTTGAGTTTTGCATCAGCAAACAACACTTATGTTTCCTTAAAGATCAAAAGATGATAAAGTTATTTTTGTAATTTTGTCTGATGCTGAAATTACAGACTGAATCACAGCATGTAGAGTATAAATGTCAAATGTTACATACACACTCCACTATCTATGATCATTGCTTTAACCGTCTCTCTTATAACAACTCAAATCTCAGAAAACGAAAATTCCTAACATTTCAGCTTTGGAAAGATGTGATTTGATGTTTTTGTTTGCATCACAGCCTCTTTAGAATTCAGTGCTAGACACTGTGTGCCTGCAGTAGTGTCTGAACATTCAAATTGAGCATAATTATCATTATCATTAAAAGATTATTTGAATAAATTACCTGCCTAATAGTTTCCACTCTACCACCCTTGACTATGGCATCTTGTTACTAAGATACTTGCTGGCTTTTGACACCCTCAAAATAATGGCTGCATATTAAGTGTTTGTTTTGAATATTCATTGATTTGCTTTTACAAGAGCAAACTAATAAACATTTCTGTCATGCTTTCTTTTGTCAGATTGAAGTGCCACAACAAATGCACCAAAGAAGCACCGCCCTGTCATTTACTCATATACCACAGAGGAGGTAGGGACTCAATCAGAGGTATTTCAGCTTTAATGTTTACTTTCTTTCTTTTTTTTTTAAAACTCCATAAATACTTAAAACAAAAAAGTACTACGCAAGACAGGCCATTAATTATGGTTCAAATATGGTTTCAGACACAGCAATGTTCTTATACGCTGCATGTTTTCAACCTCATAATTCCTTTATATTCAGTTGGACATATTTAATTACACGCTTTATCTTTTTCAGAAAACATTGCGTTTTGAAAATTGGTTTCTAAACAAGAGAATGTGTTTAAAGTGAATTGAATGTATTTTAAAATGTCATAGCTAGTGGCTTCGCATCTGCTTTGCATTAATGTACTGAACAGTTTGTATTGTTCTTTGTTAAACATTATAATCTTCAGTCTGCACTCATCTTTGCCTTGCTCTCTTTTTCTGTTTTCACCACTTCATCTTTCCCTCATTTCTGATATTGCAGATCAAGGAACAGCTCAAGGTAAGGGAGCAGGTTTGTGCGCCGCAGTATTTCCAGGTTTGTGCTCCTCAATATTTCCTACTTCATACCTTAAATTTTTACCCTGGAATGGTTTCATATGTCATATGAAAATAAATGTATACTACCATTCAAAAGTTTGGGGTTGGTAGGATTTTTAAACAAAGTCTCTTATTTTTTATTTTTTTCACCAAGGCTGCATTTATGTGATAAAAATACAATAAAAACAGTAATATTGTGAAATTCTATTCTAATGTATTTTAAAAATATACTGTAATTTAAGCTTGTGATGCAATGCTGCAATTTTCAGCATCATTACTCCAGTCTTCAGTGTCACACGATCCTTCCCAAATTATTCTAATATGCTGATTTGCTGAAGAAACATTTCCGGTTATTAATATTGAAAACAGCTGTGCTTAACATTTTTTTAAAATATTTTTTTCAAGACTGTGATGAATGGAAAGTTCAAAAGAACAGCGTGTATTTGCAATAGAAATCTTTTGTAACATTATAAATATCTTGACTGTCACTTTTGAACAACTGAACAATTGTCTCACTGAACCCATTCTTTTGAGCTGTAGTGTATGGTATATTATAAAAATGAGTATAAGATAGGAAAAATGTCAAGCCAGGTTTGTTAGGCTGATTTACTGTAAAGCACTTTAAGAATTGGTCTGTTAGGAAACTATACAAACTTTAGGAAATTATATGTGACCCTGGACCACAAAACCAGTCATAAGTGTCAAGTTTTCAAAACTGAGATTTATACATCATCTGAAAGCTGAATAAATAAGCTTTCCATTGATGTGTGGTTTGTTAGGATAGGATAATATTTGGCCGAGATACAACTATTTGAGTATCTGGAATCTGAGGGTGCAAAAAAATCAAAATACTGAGAAAATTGCCTTTAAAGTTGTCCAAATGAAGTTCTTAGTAATGCATATTACTAATCAAAAATTATGTTTTGATATATTTACAGCAGGAAATTTACAAAAAATCTTCATGGAACATGATCTTTACTTAATATACTAATGATTTTTGACATAAAAGAAAAACAATAATTTTGACCCATACAATGTATTTTTGGCTATTGCTAAAAATATACCCCAGCAACTTAAGACTGGTTTTGTGGTCCAGGGTCACATATGTATTGAGTTACTACTGACAAATTGAATTTAATGTGTCTTATTTTCATGGTTCAATTGAATGGATCCTTAATATGAAATTATATGCTTATATGCATACGAAATACACAAATATTTGTTTTTCTTTGCTGGAAAAAGCGAACAATGATATTCTATACAACCTGGTTGTTGCTGTCAAATTTCCATGTGTGTCATATATCTGATATTTCTCATATATACTGTACATAATACATGGTTTAGTGGCTCCTCCATTAAAATGTGACAAGACTTTTCAGAGTTTTTCTGTTACCGTGACAACTGCCTCCTGTTACCGTGGATACTATGCTGTTTCTCTCACCCTCTCTCTCAGCTCGTCAGCTCGTCAGGACCGAGTCGGTACCATGTGACATAAACAACCCCCTCAGGTACTCAGACCTCCACATTAGCCAGACTCTCCCCAAGACCAACAAAATCAACAAGGTAAGATTAGTTACGTTCCATTACGTCTGAACAAACACAACTCAAAACTGTTACATCCCTCCACGGTCAACATTATTACAAAACTATCTCGGGCAGATTGGCATTATAGGTCCTTCCTGTAATCTTTAGAACAACTTGTTTGCTTCTGCTTTTTATTCAAACAACTTGGCATGAAAAGCAATTTTTGCAGACCGACATCAAACAGCCTTCCTGTCATTTTTGGAACACATGGTTTTCTTATATGTTTATTGGAAACCAAGGCACAACAGGATGAGTGTGACATTTTTAACACACCATGTCAAGTCTACTTTAAAAAAAACGTGTCTGGGGATCCTTGCGTTCAATTCCATTCTATTGCGCTTCATCTACCTGTTTTTAAATGCAAGAACACGTCCTGTGCGTGTATGTGTGTTCACGCACTTTATGATGGTATAAACGCTGCTAGAACTTGTGTGAAGGCAACTGACTTCATACATCCACTAAAAATCACCTTCAGAGCAGTTGGTTATATGTAACTAAAAAAGAGTGTGTTAAAAAAGAGTATTCTGCTACAATGTGTTTGATATTTAATTTTTAATATATTTATCAAAGTTGTGGAATAATTGTGACAAGGAATTAAGAATGTGTAGTTAACTTTAGGGTTACTATAGTTAACTAAAACTAAGACTAAAACTAAACTAAAACCATAAATAAAAAATCTTGTTACTTGAAATGAAATAAAAAAATTCATTGAAATAAAATAAAATAAAATAAAATATAAAAACTAGATAGTTGCCAACATTTCTTATTGATGTGATAAAATAATCAAATTAAAACTGATATATCATAAAACATCAAACTAACATAAAACTGTATAGTCATATTAGGGATGTTCATTTTAACCGTTTAACCGTTAACCGACCGATAAGAATTTTGACCGATTAATACAATCAGTTAAACGGTTTAAAGTCACTTATTTATTTTTATTTTTTTTTCAGTAATTTATCAAAATATTTTAAAAGGTTTGCTGCATGGTTAAAAAAAGCTACGTGTATAAAAAAATACGTTTTTTTTTAGAGAGAGAGAGAGAGAGAGAGTGAAACAAGTCGCCTATAAGTCGCATTTTATTATTTCATTCAGAAAAGGCTGACACGAATTACAAACATTACAATAAACACTGTAAACATAGCTAGGCTATTTTATTTCCCCTCACTCCACAACAAATTCTTTCAATTAACAGTAGGCTATTTAGAAAAGAACAAGAATTAAAAATGTAAGAAGCTATAGCTATATAAACGACAAACCAAAACTAATTAATTTAGGCTAAAACGAAACTGAAACAAATGTTGGGTCTCTAGTTCGACACAAAATTAAATGTTTCCGTATTCGCGATGTATTTCAACGCCAGTATATTATTTACCTTTTGCCTAGGCCTACTTCACTGGCGTTCCAATATCCAAGTAAAACAAAATGTTTTGCATAACTTTACGGCGATACAGTGATAACGCTTAACGGCACAGATTTTACTACATATTTAAACTAAGCAATGTGTTTTTTTTCCATATGTTTGACTGATTGTTTTTTTATAATGATAATGAACAGGCTGCATTGTCATGGTAGAATGCTTAACTGTGTTCGTGCATGCGGCGCTAGAGCAATTTTTTTTCCCTTCTAACAGTGGAAGCAACTACTCCTATTAAGTCATGAAGATAATCGGAATTGTAAAAAGTTTGCTTTTATTTGTGTACATTCACAATAAAAACAAATCTTTGCGCTTTTGTAAAATAGGCCTAAGCCAAAAAAAAAAAAATAGGATGCCACTTTCTGCCGTCTGGTTTCCTTTTGCGCAGCACAAAAATGAACCGAAACTCTGCATAGGCTACTTGTTGCACAGTTTTCTTTCGTTTTCTTAAATTATTATTTAAGTGAAAATATATTTCTCGTAGCCTATAGGACTATTTATTCCTTATAATATATATATATATATATATATATATATATATATATATATATATATATATATAGCGCCTAGCTTTATTATGTTTTTCTCTGCTGGCAGAAGCGCTGCAGGTGCCTGATGTGATATATGATGACCATATGAATCCCCATGTTCTGTTGTTTGCTGCTTTTTGCGCATATAAAATTAATCACCGGAAAACAAATGTTAGTATTTTTAACGGGTCACAGACACTTATTCTTTCTAATTTAATTCAGTTCTAATTTAAAATAATCTTTTCGGTTAATGGTTAATAATCGGTTAATGAGCGTCGGTTAGTAAAAATAACCGAAATGAGCATCCCTAAGTCATATACAAACAAAACAGCTAAAACAAACTAAAACCCTAACCAAAAAGAAAATGGAAAATATATAAATAAAAACTGATTCAAAATATAAATTTAAAACTATACTGTAATAATTCGATATAAAATATCATTGATTCACTTTACAAATTTAAAAAACAAAGGTGATAAATATATAACTCAATATATAACTCAATAATTAATAATTGTGTTAATGTATGGAAGTCTTTGTAATTTTATCTTAAGTTATGTTTTTGATTTCTTTTTTGTACAGATTGAACTTCGTAGAGTAAGTGACAGTTCATTAGAATTATAATGAAAAAATAGTAGATAAAATGAGCTAAGGCTTCAGTCTACATATTTTTTAGTTATATTAAATTATGGAAAATTGTGTATGAGAACCGAAGTTCAAAAAAAATAAATAAATAAAAATCTTGATGAATGCAACAACTTTTTAAGTGTGGATTAAGTGATATTTTTTGCAACCATATGAACCGTAAAATAACTTTTTTAAACAATGTCATACCTGGGTTAACCTGACCTGGACTTGAACGTTAACTGAATTTAGAAATTGGCATTTTATTGCCTTGGCTTCTTAGACAAGTTTAAGGTTTCTATGCAACAGAACAGCAACAATATTTCATTTATGACAGTGAATAGAAAAAGTTCATATCCTTATCATCTGACATTAGAGCTTTAAAACTTGTGAGCTAATTGTTATTGTTCCACTCTTCAATTTTTAAATGCAGTTGGTTTTATAATGCATTATATTTTATAACTTTTGTTTTTCCCAAAACCTCAGACTCAATTTGAGACACTTGAGCAGCAAAAATAGCAGTCAAAAAGCCTTTTAATGACTGGCAGAGCATAGAGTCGTGACACTTTTTTGGCTTTCTGTTGTCTTCTCAAATACATATGCCACTCAATCATGCTTTATAACAACACTGCTGGCTATTGATGTGCTCCTTTTTCTAACACGACGTTGGGCAGTTTTTCAAAGGTAGCACGGCTGTCCAGTTTTCAGCCCATGGGAGATCAGGTCTACAGCCGCCACACCCCTGGTTTTTGATTAATCTTTAACCGACCGTGAGAATGAAGCCGGGTTTACTGATGTCTGACCGCGCCGGTAATGAGCAGGGAGTAGGGAGTAGGGTTTTTGTGTGTTACCAAAAGTCTGTCTGACTCTGTTTCAGGACCACATCCCTGTGCCGTATCAGCCCGACTCCAGCAGTAACCCCTCCTCCACCACCTCCTCCACCCCGTCGTCTCCTGCTCCCCCTCTGCCGCCCAGCGCGACGCCCCCATCTCCTCTGCACCCTTCCCCGCAGAGCGCCAGACAGCAGAAACAGTCCAACCTTACAGGTACCAACTCAAAACATATGCTTATACTGTGTTAATAATTCTGTAAAAAAAATGTGCCTAATTTAATTATTCCACAGAATCTTTTCCACAGAATTTCAAATAATAATTGCTTAATGCTGAAACTGTGTTAAGCTGTATTTTGCTCACACATGGTATCTTCATAATTATTACACCTTGTTACACAATTTGCTTATAAATGTCTTTTTATGCAGTATTATTACCAAATATTAGATTAAATCCTTTCATCACTTTGTTTTTTTTCTATTAGCATAGTTTTTTTTATTTCTTTTTTAAAAATTGATTGATCATAGGCTTCAGTGAACTGAGCTTAGTTTTTGAGTGAATTTTGCCAAAATGATCCAAAAATATTGCTTGTTTTTTTCACTCTGAAAATAGGGCACATAGACTCAGAATCAATGAGGCCTATGTTCAGTAAGTCTCAAAAAGAAAAAAAAAAAATTGACTGTGCTAATCGAAGGAAAACGACTTGACAAAAAGATTGAATCAAAGATTTGGTGATAATATGCTGTAGCATAATGAGAGACTTGTAAGCAATTTTAAAAAGGCAAGCCATTTTTGACATTTGTCAAGGAATAAATACAAAGCTTATGTTTATCATTTTTGTATGTTAAAACAATTTAATTAAAATATATCAATGCATTTGAGTGGATTTTAGACTCTCTTAGTATATGGCTGAGCTTCAGGTTAAAAAAATATGGAAATAATGATTTGTATAATAACAAGGATGATTTAAAGTATATATAAGGACTTTATAAAGTATAAACTGGTCCAATTTAATGCTGTCACTCTAATGATCCTTATTTGTGCCATATACAGTAAATATCAATCTATTTTGTTACAGTATTTCTGCCTTTTTGGAAAAAATAAACAAAACACTTTTTCTACCATCGGCCAAACTGGTCTCAAAAACTACAAAAAATGAGTCTGCAAATTTAGTATTATGGTGTATGTAACCTTTGTGATGTAAGAGCAACAGCATGATACTTTAGGTATAATTAAAATAATTTTAGTGTTAATTGATGCAGGCGGGCTACGGTGGATCATCACATCATATTAAAAGTAAAAAAATATGAAAGACTTGCTTAAAAGGATATTTAGTATTAAACATACATAGTATTAAATGGTTAGTACAGTACATTTATGTATTATATCAGTTTTACTGAGTTAGTTAGCATAATCTACATTGCTGTGAGAAAGGCTTGTAGAAATGCTGCGTTATACTAGAAAACCATCATCAGTTCACTACAGACACAGTTGAGCACAAGGACTATAGCAATTGTGCTGTCCTGAAAGGTGTTAGTTGTGAGCAACACATTCTCACTCCCAACTCGTCACATATTGACGCTTGGTCAGGACCCAGGACTTTTTGACGCACAGGGGACCCTTTTAGTGTCATTTGTTTTCAACGTGCAGGGTCCATTGCTTTAAATAAGAAACGCTTGGCGTCAATATGCCGACGCGAAAAGCTGGGAATTTTATCGTCACGATTAAATTATATATTGGGTAATATTATTTCTATTATTGCATATATGTTGGGGTGTGATTTTTCAATGGAAACAGTCACAACAGTTTTATTTATTTTACACTATTTACACATTCACGAGCACGTAACCCAACCCCTGCCCCTAAACCTACCATTTGTCAATAAAACACAAGATATAACAGGCAGATACAACTACAGTCATAATTTATTAAAAAAGTATTAATATTCCAAGTCTTCCGTTTGCCGTAAAGCTCATCCTGTGTGCTGCAGTCTGAGCGCAAATTCAAAAAATGCAGCCAGAAGAAGCCTTACGTCAGCCTTGGTTGTGAAATGTTATTGGCTCTTGTGTGTCTCTTGACTGATTGCATCGGGAGTATCTTTCTGAATGAGATGTGAGCGAGTTAACGGAGCGGCCGGGATCATTTCAGCGAATAAAACCTTATGTTTTACTCTCTTCTTCAAATAAAGATATATGTCTTCAGAAGACTTGGAATGCAACAGGACTTGTTTGTAATGCTTTTATACTGCTTTTTTTATGGTCAGTTTTTGCAATAAATACCTGTGACTCTACTTATATTTGCCTGTTACATGTTTTATATTGTTCAGAAGTGGGTAGGTTTAGGGTAAGGGTGGGGTTATGTGCTCCAATGAAAGTATACATTTATATAAAATGATTTTTTTTTTTTTTTTTTTTACAAATGCTTGCAAACCATTAAATTCAGACAAACAATGAAAACAATGGAGGACCCTGTGCGTTGAAAAGTGACGCTAAAAGGATACGCGTCAAAAAATGATGCTAAAGGGGTAGTTTGATTCAGTCTGCTAACTTGCACTGTTTTCGAATCTTTTTGATTGACTCATTACTTAAAAACCAGTTCAAAAAGGTGATTTTTTTTTTTTTTCACAAATCGGACATCACTACACGTGCTGTGTTTGTTGCTGCGTTGCGTGCAGAAAACACTAGTGCGCAGTCTAATCCGATGATATCTGACAGAACCGCTTATACTGATACACACAAAGATTTCTCAAATGTTGCCAACGGCAACCAGACCTTAAATTGTTGCACATGTGCCATTTTAATTTCCTAGTGCATTTGCAATCATTCAAATCGTGGTCTGGAGTTCTGTTTTGGAATGTCCTGCTTTTCAGTTACGACAGCACTTAATATAAGCAGCAGTTGAACTGACACGAACGCCTCAAGTTTGTGAAGAATGAGCCAAAATACATCCTGTGCCAGAAAATTTGAGTTCACATGACATCCTAAATTTGATTAGTGATAACAGTGCAGAAATATAAATATTTGAATATTTGAATATTAAACATTTAAATCACAACATTTCTTTGTTATACACTTTTCAAAATCATAAAATGTTCTGTTTATTTCTCTTTATTTTATTTATTTATTAGACATTGAATTTTAGATTTTCAGCATGGTTTCAGACTTTTGGACCCTTCTGTATCCTATAAGTCCCTATTTTTATGGCTAATGCATCTTTGTGATGGATTTTGCAGAACAATAACACAGACCAATAAGCATCTGGGGGTGTATTGAATTTTATTGAATTCTGTCTGCTTCTCTCCTGTGCTCTTCACAGCATCTCATTTCTACAAATACAAGCAGCAGTTCATCTTCCCTGGTAAGTGTGTCATAATTGGTCATTACCCCTACCCATAATGCAGTGCGACATGCCAAGGCGAACTTTTTTGATGTCATTTTTTATGCCATCTTTTCTTTGAGGCGCAACAAACCCCCTCCCTCTCTCTCTGTCTTTCTTTGCTCTTCTTCTTGTCGTCTCTTAACCAGCAATGCTGTATTCTCTAATGATGGTTCTTTTGAAGGCGAGGTCGCCTGCGCCTCGCTGACAAATAAAGGCTGATAAGTGGCTGTATTCTGTGGGAGGCACTCAGCTCGCTGCATGTTTTTGATGAACGTGTGGAGGGAGGAAAGCCATGTTGTGTTGGTAGCCTGATAGTTTAGAATAAAGGCTACTGATGCCAATTTTGCCACTTTATGCCAATGAAGAGGTGAGCTGGTGAGATCAGTCACCATTGTACCTTACAGCAGGGAGCACACGGCCAGTTTTGTCCATTAGGTAAAACAATTTGTTTATGTTTTAATGGAAAGTGTTTGTTAAATGAGAATCCTCTTGGGTTTCATATATTTGTGTAGCATCTAAGGGTTAGTGGCTGAGAGTACAGTATGTTCTTTGCTTACAAAAATACATCAATGGACACTCAGTGTTGTTTGGAGTTGAGATTATTTATATTATGTAAAAAATCTTTCCTACAGCTATATAGGAAATCTGTTGCCTGGAACAACAGTAAATAATATACATGCATGCGCTCACTACTGTTCAAAAGTGTAAGGTCAGTAAGATTTTTTTAAAAGAAATCGCTTATGCTCACCGTGCCATGGTTGCATTTATTTGATCAAAAATGCAGTAAAAATTGAGAAATAATATTGAGAAATAATATTACAAAGTTTTCTAATTTCCAATCTAATTTATTCCTGTGATGCAAAGCTGAATTTTCTGTATCACTACTCGAGTTTTCAGTGTCACATGATCCTCCAGAAATCATTCTAATATGATGATTTGGCACTGAAGTAACATTTGTGACCCTGGACCACAAAACCAGTCTTAAGTCACTGGGGTATATTTTTAGCAATAGCCAAAAATACATTGTATGGGTCAAAATTATTGATTTTTCTTTTATGTCAAAAATCATTAGTATATTAAGTAAAGATCATGTTCCATGAAGATTTTTTGTGAATTTCCTGCTG
>JAFVLL020041808.1:0-15000 GCA_021397915.2 Tor tambroides | reverse complement strand
AAAATATCTTAAAAAGTAGCAAAATTTAGAGAATATTTTCTGAATTAAGTTTATTTTTCTTACTTTATTGGCAAATAGTTCACAGAAAAGAGTTCACAAAAACAAACAAACAAACAAACAAAAAGTATATTAATGTCTAATCCTGACTACTTTTAGTGCATGATTTTGTGTATTTCTATTAACACAGACAAAAGTCATAATGGTTTTATTCATAGTCCTTAATCATAGGCCAGCAGGCCCAAACAAACAAATTGAGATATAATTACTATAAATGACCTCTTTCTTTAAAATAAATAAGGGACATAAATAAATATTGAAATAAATATTGATTGTGTGTCTTAGCATTGTCATGAGTGATTATGCATTGATTGTTTTTCATATCACCCCTGCAGTGTGGAATAAAAGTTCGGCTTTTGCTCACAAATGCAGTGTGTACAACATAATTGCAGCAGAATGTCAGAGCCTGTCATTATTTGGAATAGTCTGTCTTGACATTATTAGTGTTAACAGCTGATGTATTTCTGTACTGACACCACATATACAGAGTTCAGCATTTGCATTTGTGCATCCTGCATTCTAAGGGTTCCACACTGCAGAAGGCCAAAAGGCCAGAGTGATGCTAAAAATGGGCCTCGCACCCTGATGGCGTTATGAATATGTATAAATTGAGGAAGAGGGCAGCCTGGGGAAAGACGCAGACGTCTTTGTCAGGTGGCACAGTAGGAGCTCAGATGTCAGGGAGTTGGAGGGGTGTCTTTCTCCTTGCTCCTGCAGAGGTGAAGTTCATGGCCCACTCAGCATCATTAGTCCTCCAAGTGACAGTGCTCAAATCTGCTTGTATGTAAATTCAGAAAAGCATGCTGAAATATGAACATGTATCATTCTTGTCCTAACATATGTCCTATGATAATGTAGGTTGTAGATTCAAACTCAATGAGGGGTGATCCATGAGCTTTTAGCTGTGACCTAAAGCAAGGCTTTTAACCACAGGTTGCTCCAGGGGCTCATCATATGACGTTTCATTACTCTTGTGCTTTAGGTAGTCAAAACCCCTACCTTCATTTCCCATCATTTTTGGTGGCAGCACAAGAAAGGAAAAGGATAAAATTCGTTCTATTTACTTTTGACTTGTGCTGCCTTTGAGAATGAAACACAAGACTGCTACGCTCATAAACTGGCTAAATTAGTTATTTTCTGGCAGGTTTTATTGCCATTCTTCATCAACAATCTAAATTGCATTCATAATTATAATATACTGTTAAATGCATTCATAGTTGCAAATTTAATTACGACCAATACCACTTAGTACTCTCATGGACGTCAGTAATCAATCTCATGATGTTATTTCATTTTATTTGAATTGCCTTTACCTTTAGAGCTTCTAGTACAGTATTTTTGCCAGTGACTTATAAAATGTCAAATGTTTATTTGATTCATATTTGAGTGAGTTGTCTTTATTTCTGCAAAAATTGGTTTGTAAACCCACAATCTGCACAAATAGCTGAAAAATAACTAGACATATTTTGATGTTATGGTTGCTGCTGATGTCTAATATATATGTTTTTTGTTCTTCTGTTGTAGTTTGTGTAAGGGCAGGACCCTCTACTCAGTGATTCGAGATGCAAAAGTCGTTCTTGACGTGAACAAGACCAGACAAATCGCACAAGAGATGGTGAAGGTAAGAGTAATTGATGTGAAGTCAATGTGAAGACTGTTCGTTAAATGCCAGCTAAAATTGATTCAAGTGTGTATAGCAGTTATTTTGCAAAACATGTTCGTGTCGGGAAGCCTTCATATCTACCTGTACATGTACTGTTCCTTCACAGCATGTGATTACATTTAGGGCTGCACGATGAATCAGAATAAAACTGAAATTACTTATCAAATCATAAAGATTGTGCTTTAATTAAATAAATACATGCAGAGTGAAGCATGGCACTATGTTCCTGATTCAGTGTTTTTAGTGTTTCAGAGCAGCTCAGTTTGCTTTGCAACAATAACAATTATTATTTTATAATTGTAATGTAAAATAAAAATATTATTATTATTATTATAGTCATTCATGTATAATCTATAATTTTGGGCCAAATTGTGCAGCCCAACAAACAACACAGCAAAAAATCTAGACATAGAATTAGCAATAGAACAAAAACATGTACTTGCCCTAATTACATTAACACCATTTTTTTCAGGGCATGGGCTACCTACATGCCAAAGGGATCCTTCACAAAGATATGAAATCCAAGAATGTATTTTATGACAATGGGAAAGTGGTCATCACCGACTTTGGCCTGTTCACAATATCTGGTGTTCTACAAGGAGGCAGGTAAGTCAAAATACACACAAATACACAAATTTACTCAACTTTACTGTAATTTCAAGTAACAATGTTCTTTCTTAACATAGAAAATGTCAATTTTTCCATTGCCAGCCACTGAAATGATTTTTAAATAAAGTCTCCGAATAAAGTCTTTTGTTATAGTTGGTAAGCCAGTGATGCAATAATCTAGTCCAGTAAGCATAAAACATGTAGCAAACAAAATATGGGGTAGTTTTTATGTTATATTGAACTACGATATTTGTATCAATACTTTTTTGTCGTTGAATTAATCAACATTTCTTGTATTAATTTTCATTTTGGATACATTTTTGGGCTTGCTGTTTTATTCTGGGATTGCCTCCTCAAAAGGACACGCGATGGTGCCTTAGATATTGGCCAAAATTGGGAAGGAAAATTTGGAATTGGGAATGTTAGTTCATTTTTTGGGGTATTTATGCTACAAATGTTTTAGCATCTTTAAAGGTATCTTTAAGGGTACTGCCCCAGTGACAAGCTGTTGGTACCCCTAAAAGTACAAGTTTTGCACATTTTTTGAGTGTAGGTAGATTCACTGAAATCGAGAGTGCGAGTGAGCTCGGTGTGTCTCCAGTAGAAGAGCGACAAATGTACAACCCATCACACTATACAAGTGGCAGGCCATTAATAACGTCCTTAAATTCCATAATGACTTTCAGAACTGCTTATTAAAAACCAAAGCCTGTAATTATTAGAGTGTGGGCCACAGAGCTAAATCCAGTTTCACCTTCAGTGTTCTCATGGCTCCTGATAAATGTCTGCTTCAGTGAGTTGAAGTAGCAGCAGATGTTATCATCACATGAGCGTTTGACAGGACTTCAGTATCTTTTATTGGGGAAACTCCCTCTAGCAATCTAATTTCGATGCACTGGAAAAATATGAATAGATAAAAATAGTTGCCTTTGCCAACCAGATATTCATGACTAAATGGAAAGAAGAGTTCGCAAGTAGTGCACAAGTCATATAGACTTCTTGTTTTTTGACTTAAATTTTTATAGCTTGACAATGTAAAGCCAGAAATGTGCTTTATTAAATTAGGAGGAGGGTTAATTATACAGGGTCATCTGCAAGTTGATATATCAGAATGGCAATGCATTTTATATATTGCTCTTTATAATGTCAGACACATAACGGTAATTGATATCATTAGCCTTTGGCTTCACTACTTTATCAAACAGCGATAATGTGTTGCTAATGTCACACAAACCATGTTCCCGTTCACCATCTCAGAAAGCTACCTTCTAAAATCAACATCCTTAGGTAGAAACGCTTTGCTAGTGATATGATAAGCCCCACCCTGCAGGTTGTTGTGATTGATTGTATGTTTCTGACGGTAAGAAACAGACCGTTTCAAACCATATTTTTGAGACTGTCTTTGCAGAAGTGCAGTTTTAAGAAGGAAATGGCGTTGACTGATAAATTTGCACGTGGTTTGTCTTTAAGCATATTAAAAATGGCAGATAGACATATAAACAATGTTAAAAAATTGATTTTCACCACAGGAAGATTCCAAAAGGGGGATTTCAAATTTTGTGAGAACCATTTTTATAGTGTGAAGAATATTTAAATTTTTTTGAAAGAACCCTTTGTGGAATGCAAAGGTTCTATGGCTGTTGGAGATTCTTCATGGAACCATAGATGCCAATTAGGGGTGTAACGATACGCGTATCGTGTATCGAACGATTCACGGGCAAGTTCCAAATCATCCTTATCATCCTTATCCCCTTGGAGTGGGGACTTTGGATTGAGCAGGGCACATGCGTGCCATTATTTAGTCGTTTGGGAACACTTGGTGAAGGGAGCGTAATTTCCTCATTATCTTCAGCTGGGATGTTCCCGTGACAACACAGCATGGTGTGCGTCAGCAGATGTCACTGTTTAAATGTCAAAAGTCTTTTTATTGTTGTTAGCATAACTGTTGCAAATAAACATACATTTTATATTTTAAGTTTTTAAAATATGCTATATAATATATAAAAAATAATATATATAAAACATTTCAAAATGTATATTTTTTTTATGCCGGTGTCCGTCAGCGAGTCTGATGACGCACACCGTGCTGCGTTGTCACGGGAACATCCCAGCTGAAGATAATGAGGAAATTACGCTCCCTTCACCAAGTGCATTCCAAACGACTACATAATGGCTCGCACGTGCCCTACTCACTCCAAAGTCCCCACTCCAAGGGGATAGGGATGATCACTTCCATTTGGAACTTGCCCGTGAATCGTTCGATACGCGATACGCGTATCGTTACACCCCTAATGCCAATAAAGACCCTTTATTTTTAAGAGTATGGACAATTTTTTTTTTCGTTATTATATTTTCAAATGTTTCAAATTTTTGTGTGAACTATCCCTTTAATGTTACACATTTCAGTGAGTGAATGATGACCAGTATTTTTGGGTGAATATCCCTTTAATTGAGCTTTTCCCTTAGGGTTACTTCATTTCAGTTTAAATCCCAAATCAATATTCAGTGTTACGAATATTCAATTAATTATGTTTTAATGCCATTTTCTCCAAGTAATTAATTCAGTTCCGCCTGTGTATGTGATGTGAGGCTTTTGGCGTAAAATGATATATGATCGGGTGTCATAATAATACACAACATGAGGAAAAAGCACAAAATCTGTAGTATTCGAACAGCTATCTTTTCTGCATATGACATCTTGTTTGGCTCTGTACTTCCGCCACCTCCTTAATTGAAAACCACAGTCTTTCCAGATTCTTTAGACCTGTGTCTATATATTCCCGTCTCCTTCAAGAGACAAAGATTTAAAAGAAGCTTTTCTCCGCTACACTCCTTTGAACAGGAAAATCCATGAAAAGGGTGTCTGATGTATGCGTTTTGTTGCTCTCTTGCGATGTATGAAGAGGAAACATCTTCTTCTTTATAGTCGAATGAACTCAAAGATATTCCTTCCTCCAGGCAAGGCCGCTGAATTACCGTGAACAGTGGCAGACGTTTGATTTGTTTTGTAAACCTGGGATATACTTCATACATCTCAATCATTCTTCAGTTTTGAACAGGGCAAAGGGGAAGGGTTATAAGAGGACATGCACTCTTCTACAGTATACAACTACATCAAAAAATCAGAACAAAATAAATAAATAAATAATATTTTGCATAAAGAGAGTTCCATCTATTTTGAGAAATATTAAGATGTTTTGCATTGTAATATTATTTTAACACAACTAAGCACATTTTCTATTTAAATTCTTATTACCACGGTGCATCCAGCCATGAACTGAATTTAATTTAATTTAATTTAATTTCATATTTAATTTAATTTAATTTAATTTTGTAAAGATGTATACACACTTTGCCATTTTGAGTAATTATATATTTTTATCATTTAACATTTATAATAATATTTTTTCAAGCATTACAGTAATGAAAATGAAGGAAGTATGATACATGTGATAAATATGATAAATATAGTGTCATGTTAATTTAATGGTGCCATGATGAACACACAATTTGTCATTTAAGTATTTATATAATTTTTTTATAACTTTTACATTTATAGTTATAGCTTTTTTTCCAGCAGTCCAGTAATGAGAATGAAGAAAATATGATGTGATAAATATGATAAATATGATGTTTTGTTAATATACTTGAATTTAATACTGATATGATGTAAACACACTTTGTCATTTAAAAACGATATTATTTTATATCGTAATAATCTCTTTTTTTCAGCATTATAGTAATGAGATTGAGGGAAATATGATAAATGTGTATGATAAATGATAAATAAGCCAAAATTTCTTTCTTGTTTTTTTTTTCTGAACATGTTCTTGGCAAGTTTAGTGAGTTTAAGCATCGTGTTAACAGTACTCAGTTCTTGCATTTGTCAATCAACAGCCCCGAAACACAATTTCAATTAAGAAATTCGACTTCTTTGTTTTGATTGCATATGTTTATTTGTGTAATAAGATGTTTAATGAAGTCTTTGGCTTTGAAAGTGCTGAAAATGAGAGTAAATTTTCTGGGGCATCATGAAGCGTTTGCCACGGCTGATGACCGTGATGATGTTGATGTTGTTTTGGCACTCGTCCCGTTCGTGTTTGCGTGTCGCGCCTCTTTGAAAATGTTTTCATTGGCATTGCAAGCAGTAAATCAACATCCCCGATGGAGCGATATTACAAACACTCGTACCCATCGGTTCATCTGATTATGAGGCTGATTTCGCACAAGTGTGTTTACGTATGTTGGCAGTAATTACCGGGAAAAAGACGACGTCTCCACAGCGACAGGTTTACATTGCAGCTATTGTTGATCAAGTCTCTTGGATGGGCTCACCGTTGCCGTTCTGATCAGCCCACTTCTACACCTCCGCAGCCATGTGAATTATTATCAGGAGTTATTAGGAGGAAGGGATAGTATTTGAGAGCGGCAAATTTTTCTCAGGCCATCAGGGACGTGCAGGCTCTAGCATAATTATGAATTGTTTATCTGTAAGGCACAAGTCTGGCTCTCAATAACACGATTTTACATTCGTTATGTATTATGACTCAGGACCTGACTGGGTATTGTAAGATCTGATTATTCTGGGATTCGGTGCTGTTTGAAATACCGCATCCATGTAAGGCAACATCTAGCAGGTACGAGAGGCTAGTGAAGCTGTGAACGCGCTCGTACTGAAGCATCATCAAATGTCAAGGTTTGTTTATGAGGGTTTGTGTGGGTTTGAGTCTTTTTGAGAGATGAAGTCATTGGAAATTTACTCTGGGCAATCTGATAGGCTGGCCAGATTTCAGGTTTTAATGCTATGGAAGCCCTAAGCAATTATGCATCATTTTTTCTCTTTCTCTTTCTCTTTTTTTTTTTGTGATTATGATGTAACATAACATGTTCCAATGTAACAAATGTTTGTTGTTGTTATCGTTTCTTGTTCAGGAGAAGTGATTATTATTATTATTATTATTATTATTATTATTTATTTATTTATTTATTTATTTATTTTAAATTGGGGGCAATATTTGCTCATGATTTTATATTTTAGTTTTTATATTTTTAGGTCAAAAAGATTGATCTCATTTATTAAAATAAAGTCTGACTGTGCATAATTATATAGGTTGTTTCTTATAAAAATGTATTTGTAAATATATATTATTTAACAAATTTAAATGGTATAAATTAATTATAAATTAATAAAATTATAATAATTATATATCAGTTGTTCATTATTAATATTATTATGAATTTATATACAATGTTAAATTAAGAAAAAAAAAATAAAGAAATAAATTAAAGTGCATTTTGTCCCCACTATTTGAGTTTTGGGGGGTATTTCTGTTCATTTTGATGACATATTTTTCTCTCTGAGCCCATTAATTTTCGACCCTGGTTTGGATATATATATATATATATATATATAGTGTATACTACAGGATCATGGGTGAGTGAATTCGATTTTACTTAGAGCTGTTTCAGCTTGACTGAGTCCCTGATCCATGTCTGTCAGTGATAGACCACTTTTAAATCCATGTCTGACACTTGAGAAAGAGGCAACTACTTTATCATTGTAGAGGGTTCACAGGTTTTTAATCGGTCCGGTGGGAAACAAAGTTTGTTTACAAGTTCCCAGCCTCTGCTACATTGTGTACTTCTAAGAAAAAAAAAATGCTAGTTTGAGTTTCTTGCCATTTAGTCTTTAAAACATGTTGTAGAGTTTCTGTAGTCACAAGTATCAACTTTGTATTTAAAAGTAAAAATAAATAGATTAAGAACTAAATATAGGCATAACCTGTTGAAGAGTATAGTTGTACAAAAAATGATAATTTAGGACAATTTTCTAAGAAATCTTTGTCTTTTGCTTGCAGACTTTGACAAATCTGAGCAATGTTTGAACTATGTTTGAAAACTACAGAATGTGAGATTTCTATATTACTTGTCTGAGGAGAACATTTTAAAGATTATAGCAAAAGTCTCCATTTGCTCTTCATTTGATCTCATTGCTTTCTAGGGGAAACAAGTTCAAAAAGAGATCTCATTTGTGGATTAGACTTTATGTCGATAGTCTGACTATGGGAGACTAATAGTTACTTGACCTCTATTGTATTTCTTGGACAGAATTGTCACTGTAATGATCTTTTAGTTTGTTTTCTGACCTTTTGTGTGGTTCAAATGAATCTAACTCGAAAAGGATTTGTGTGTTGTGACTGATCATGTTTTAAACTTCATCGTCTTCTGTGTGTGTGTGTGTGTCTCTCTCTCCAGTAGGAGAAAGGATAAGCTGCGGATCCCAAGCGGCTGGCTGTGTCATCTCGCTCCTGAGCTCATCCGTCAGCTCTCCCCCGAGACCGCAGAAAACCAGCTTCCTTTCTCCAAACAGTCTGACGTCTTTGCCTTTGGGTGGGTCCCTCTCTGTCCCCCTCTCAGCACCCGTGTTTTCACCCCTCACTGCTTCTCTGCCTTTGTCACTCAGGGGACAAACAGAATCCAGAATCCAGAATCCAATTTATTTACAGAAATAAGCCTTTTTAAGACTTTTTCTCTCCACAGTTAATGTGCCCTTATAGCTTCAGCATTTGGGGATTTAATCACTTTCGGAAACCTAAAATATAATAACATTTCATTAGGTATAGTATAAAACATATTGCATATCACAACATATGGCCATGCATTAGATAGTTTTTCTGTTTTGTTTTTTGAAAGAAAGTGAATTTTTCGAGCAAACCATTAACAAAAATAAGTTTGTTTGGGTTTAAATAATAGAATATATACACTACAATTTTTTCTCATGCAGCAAATCAGCATATTAGAATGATTTCTGAAGGATCATGTGACACTAAAGACTGGAGAAATGGCTGTTGAAAATTCAGATTTGCCATCACATGAATAAATTACTTTTTAAAAATATATTAAAAGCAGAAAGCAGTTATTTTAAATTGTAATAATATGTTACAATACTACCATTTTTACTGCATTTTAGATCAAATAAATGCAGCCTTAGTGAGCATAAGATACTTTCTTTATTTTCTTTATTTTGTTTTTTAAATCTCACCTACACCAAACTTTTAAATGATATTGCAGTATTCAAAATGAGGGCAAACAGTCTTTGGATATTTTCTAGTCAAACATTAATGGGTCATATTGATAGTTAATGTGATGAACTGACTTCACGCATGCACCAAAAACACCAAATAATAAAGACACTGAACAAAAATGACTTAGTTACTTAATTTAAATAACTGCTTAAAGATGCAATTTGGTTTGATATATTATCTAGTGCAATTACATTCACAGATTTTAGTTTAAACATTTAAATCAATCCCTTTAACTGGCCATATGAAAATACAGCTATAGTATCAAATGGTATGAAAGTTAAAAAAAAATCTGGAAATCACAATAATACAAACTTATAGATAGACTATGACCCGTTTAGGATGAATATTATCACAAAATTGATTTGCTCAGTGCTCAGCCTCCACTAATAAGATTGTATTCACATGAGGCGGCATGCAGAATTGAACCTCCATCTGTATTTATTTCTACCTGACCTGGGCCTTTCCAGAGGCAGTGAGTGTGTGGGCCAAATGAATAAAAGAATGGATGGATGGTTGATGAAATGAAGGAATGCTGCTCTGTTGGGTCCTAACACAATTGCGTCCTCAGCTGTTCTCTCCATATGGAGGCTCTGTCACACTGTCACTCTATGGGAGCCAAATACAGCACCCACGCAAGCTGTCCAGCTGGTCACACTAAAGGGACTTTACCTAGAGGTGACCCCAAAGCAGTTCTCCCTATTGTCCCTTCTGCCTTGTCTTTTCACTTCCGTTGTTCTCTGCGAGTGTCGTGTTTTAATGCTGCAGAGAGTACACTGTAGCTGTGGCATATTTTATGCACGTCTTGCTCTCATGTTCTGTTTTATGGACTTTTTATGATCTTATATACGGTGTGAACTTTACAATATGTTATGCTAAAAAAATCAGGCCAAATTCACTAAATGGCCTTATTCACTAACCACCCACAAGTCGTTGTCATTCTTTTCTGTACAAACATGCATCCTTTCGATGTAAATTTGGCCATTTATAGTATGCATTATTCAGCACTATCTGCCTGGCACTATCAAATTTTGCTTTCTGTGGGCGGTAAATGTATTTTTATTAAAAAAGACATGTTTATGTATGCTTTCTAGCGATCATGGCAGCGGTAATTCATCAAATGATGATCAAATGATGGAGAAACCGGGCATATGTCCAGATTCGGTGTAGACGAGTGCATTTTCAGCATTTTTTAGGAGCCGATTCAGGTGTCTGGATCACAGTGAAGTGAAAAAGTCTCAGTACAGTACAGCAGATCAGGAAGTCTAGTGCATCTTCTACAAAAAGAACTAAATCATACACTTTGCGACTTTGTAAAAAGTTACAGAGAAAAAGTGGGCATTATATACTACACGACTGAACCAGACTTTCAAGTTGTTCCAAACACAACAAATTCACACAGAAACACAACTTGGTGTTAGGAGGTGCATGACAAATTAAAACATTTTGTGTTCTAAAATCAGCTCCAAATATTGACCATATGTGATATCATCTAACTGGATGGAATCATAGTCTGAAGCTAAAACAATCATAGTCTGTGACCATCATTCACTACGCAATTTTCTATTAAATCTGTCAATTCAAATCTGCAGCTTGGCTCTGATTTTTGGCAACTAGCATCGGCTTAGAACTAGAATTCTTCGCAAAAGTCATGTATTCCAACCTTAAGAAACGGCCTGCAAAATTGGAAATGTCATGCAAACTGCATTTTTTATATGAATGATGAATGACACTACACTTTTAAAAATAAAGGTTGCAAAAGGGGTTTTCGCAGTGATGCCATAGAAGAACCATTTTCCCTAAAGAGCCATTCAGCGATAGTTCTTTTCTCTTAGTGTAAAGAAATTGTAAAAAAATCTAAAGAACTTTTTCCACTATAAAGAACCTTTTGTGGAATGGAAATGTTCCATGGAGGTTCTTCATGGAATCATCAACACCAAAAAGAGCTTTTTTTACATTCACAATTATACGGATATATTTAAAAACAACATTTTTGTTTCAAAATGATCTCGTGTTTTTTTTTGTTTGTTTTTTTTTCCACACTGACCTTTATATGCATAAAACGGCAGGCACAACAATGCTGGTACATCCATAGATATACATGGATACAACATGCGTCACATGACTAAACGGATCATCATTTTCAAATACCTCTGTTTGCACAGTTCACACTACAACGCAAAAACACGTTTTAACAAAAACACTGTCTCATTGTGCACAAAAGGCCAAAACACAGAAAAAAAGATGCATTTTCAAATGTATCTGAATTAATTTGGACGTAGCCCTAAGAGCGTATCATCGGGTGCAAATGCAGTTCTCAAACTGAGTTCTCCCCCTCAGTACTGCAAAAGCCATCTCAATTACATCGATTTTGTTTTTCTCACCAATCTCAGCAAGCTGCATGTTTTACTTTTGGTTTTAAATTGCAGAGCTCAGATGATTGAGCTTTTCAGCAGCACTCTCCATTCAATGATTGTTAATTAGCTCTTAAGTGTGGTTTAGTAAACTTTAACATGAGCATGCTCTTTAGAGCAGAATACTGTGTTTTTCAGCAGTCAACAGCACCTCAAAGTCATTTATTAATTATCTTTGATGACTTCGAACTAAATCGGAACGCAAAGTGACGTAGTGTAACAGAAGTGCTTTAAAGCTTTTGAACTGCTGTATCGCGGCCCCTCAGGGAGGCCCGTGGCACTCTTCACATCTCCTTGTGCTCACACCCACACACACACACACACACACACACACACATAGATACACATGCATACTCAAGCTTATGCTTGTGACATACTTGTGAGTAGTTCCACCTGACTTGTTGTTCTTAAATTAAACAAATTATAATTAAGAGCTATTTATATAATTTGTGATTTTAATAAAGGTGTCATTTGACCCATTTACAAACCTTTTTTATTCAGAGAAAGAGATTTCATTATTTTAGGCACATTTTCAAACTTTATAAGTACAGACTCATAAACTTGTACACAAATACTTGGAAAAGAACTCCCATTGTTCTAAAATTTTCTAATTATAATTAGGATTTATAGATTTATTAATTGTATTATATACACATTTCTGTAGTTTTTTATTTATATAAACATATAAATAATGATTTAATCTATTTAAAACATTTTTGTTAATTTATGAACATTTTAATTTGTTTTTGAGAGTTTTTTTCCCTAAATACTCTGTCAGGGCATTCAAAATATATTATTAAATTATTAAATGTATTAACATTTTAAAAGTATATATACATTAATATAATTAAAGTATAACATGTAAAATCTTAAAATGTATTTAAACTTACCGTAATAAAGCATTTGTAGATTATTCCATGTGATTTAATTTAAATAATTTTTGTAAAGAAATTATTTAGCTACTTTACAAATGTTTTGTTTTTAATAGTTTTTACTGTATTTTTACATTTATGCTCTATATTTTCAGACAGTTTGCCCTCACAAGTGAATGAAACAACACTCATACTCTCATTTATAGATATAAAGTTTCCTTTTTTAAAAGTACTTATATTTTATTTTATATAAATATATTTTAAGACATTGTTTAGCCCATTTACAAACCTTTTTTATTTGCTTTTAAGAGGTTTTTATTATATTAATGGCAACTTTTTAAACATTTGTCCCTCACAAGTACAGAGAAACCAGTACAGGCACGCACACTAACATTCATATGTGTCGTATCTTTCAGCACTATCTGGTACGAGCTCCATGCGCGCGAGTGGCCCTTTAAGAATCAGCCAGCTGAAGTCATTATCTGGCAGGTGGGAAGTGGAATGAAGCCCAACCTCACTCAGATCGGCATGGGCAAAGAGATATCCGTGAGTATTCAAGTACACCTCATATGCTGAAGAACTCTTGACAATTATCAACTTTTCACACACAAAGCTGTCAAATATAGTGTATGTGTTACTGTGCTTTTTTCGTTTGAGCATGACAGTCCCAAAGGAGGCTGTCCAGTTTATTTTCATTCTAAAGAAAAGACAGACCTGGACATGCTTGACTAATGCTGCCTTCACGTGCTATCGGAATTATCGTAAATACGAGTTTCCTAATCAGAAATTGGACGTGAACGGCCTCTCAAGTCGTATTTACTACATCCCCTTGTCTTGTCTATAAAGTAGTGTATTTATAGGCTAGATATAAACGATCATTTGAAGCATATTGTATGTTTTATAAGCAGTAAAAGAAGCATGTGTTTGACCGAAATTCCAGAATTTGTCAGCAAACTACATGTATAGCGCGGTGAATGTTTATATGATTGTCAACCAATGGGATGCTACATTTTATTTTTTCCGACACTAAAGCACTTGAATACGACAAGCTCGTAATCACGACTACATAAGTGGGAAATAGGAAATTTCCGATAGCACGTGAAGGCAGAATAAAGCATTAAGCCCCAAGAAGCCGTGGTTTACAGTAAATGTATAACAGCTGAGGGGCGTTGTTAGGGGTCTAAAACCCCCTTAGCTGTTATAAATTAACTGTAAACCACGGCTTCACAGGGCTTATTGCTGTTATAAAACGGTTATTCCATATACGTAGTAAGTGGTCCCTCTGCCAAACAACGTAGTTCCTCAGAAACGGTTGTGTGTTACAACAAAGTGGTTGCCAAACAACACACAGACGCAGAAACAAAGAGGTGTATGTTTGTAGAGTAATTTACAACTGCTTTGAATGCGGCTCAACCAATCAGAATAGAGTACTGGAACTATCCATTTTATAATGGCGTTTAGATTATGTCAAATCAGAACCTAGTACTTGATCAGATTCTTCTTTCCTGTGCAGGACATCCTGCTGTTCT
This sequence comes from Tor tambroides, assembly GCA_021397915.2. Classification (NCBI taxonomy): domain Eukaryota; kingdom Metazoa; phylum Chordata; class Actinopteri; order Cypriniformes; family Cyprinidae; genus Tor; species Tor tambroides. Next base: position 774 of record JAFVLL020041808.1, on the reverse strand, counting down.
GTTGGGCGTATGAACAGGAAGAGCGGCCCAGCTTCTCCAAGCTCGTGGAACTACTGGAGAAACTCCCGAAACGCAACCGTCGCCTGTCTCACCCAGTACACTTCTGGAAATCAGCTGAGTATGTGAAATGAGCTAAGCTAAAGTCAAAAACGCCTGTTTCTAAAATAAACTTTAAAGGAAAAAAAAACGCGAAACAATCGTGAGGTAACGTTAAAATGAAGTCAGTCAGCGTGACTGAGAGAGTCGCTACTGGATGGTGCATGTATTCTGCTGTATTTAGCGACGTTTCCTTAACGCAGTGATCATTTAGCATATTTAGACCACACAGTATTTTCTGGTGTATCGTTTGGTCATGAAAGGGAGATGTTTTCTTCTCTTTTTTGTTGTTTTTTGTTGCTAAATGTTTGATCTGTTTTGCATATATCAACTGCTTGTGATTATTTCTCATTATCTTGAATGACTCCACTTTCAGTGAATGTTGTTTTCTTTCGTTGAACCTCTGCAATGCATTTTTATAAGCAATTGAAACTAGTGTTATTCGAGTTTTTGTCTGTATTGTTTTTATTCTTTTTGAATTTAGTCATTGGATGAATGTATTTATTTTTTCGATTTTGAGAAATGTACCCTTTGGAGTTGTTTTACACTTGTTTGTTTTCTCTCATTCACGCTGTATCAGTGTTTCTCAGAATTCCATCCTGTCGTTCGAATTTTCCGATCACAAAGCTTTACCGTAACGCAGGGAGGCGCGTATTCCGAGAATGTGAAGAATTTTTC
>JAFVLL020041804.1:0-25652 GCA_021397915.2 Tor tambroides | reverse complement strand
TTAATGAGGAAAAAAAATGAACTTAAATGATTTTAGCAAATGGCTGCAATATAACAAAGAGTGAAAAATTTAAGAGGGTCTGAATACTTTCCGTATCCACTGTATTTTGCAATGCAAATGTACACGTCATCTGTGCACAACAACAGAACTAACAGCAGTGTCAGTGTTACTGTATCTACTGGAGCACGCCAGCTCTCATAAACCCATGATCTATCACTGGGGTAAAAAGAGTTATGATGAGATTATGAGGTGAATTAAAGATCTTAAGATTCAGTTTGTTGCCTCACTGGACATATTTTAAGAATTTTCTTTCATTTTACAGATCCTTCTCTACCTGAGTCTGAAAGGTCTAAGATCATTCTAGGGGCTGTGGGGCTGTTGATGGGGGTCTTTATGGCAGCTGGGAGCCTGATTTACTATAAAAGAAAACACACAGGTTGGTATTTCCAGTACAGAATGAAGACAGATTTGGTTAGCTGATGGTGTGATTAAAAAATCCTTGCCATTACCAGCTGAGATGTTGGAACTATTGTTGTTTTGCTGCTGTCTACAGGCTTTTACAGACTTGCAGTTTGTTTACTTCCAATGGAAACAATGAACGGGAGTGAACAGCAGCAAGTCGTAACATCTGGGACTGCACCATCTCTCTGTATTAGGCTACCATTCGAGAGGACCTTTGATTGAAGACTGTGCATGACAATGACAATGCAGTTGTGAACACTCTATGGTTGGGCTCAGAGCCGTTTTTCAAAGGCTCTGGTCATAAAACTTCTACAATACTAGGCCTATAATACATTTTTATTTACATGAATTAGATATGACTAGCCAGGCTGTTAATTAAATGCCTCCTACACACTGTTTGAATGGACTGTGTGAAACAGGCCTTGTTCATGTTATTAAAAATTATATGAGAGAATGATATTCGACTTTTTGGTTTTGAAGATTTCCCTGTTCTAGTGGTCTATTTCAAGATTTCAGTCTCTCGGATTTTCTCTATACAATGTTGTTTTAAGTATTTATTTGTTTTGCTTTACAGTTTTCACCTGCGAAGGCTTACTGTCGATGCTAAGTATACCATTTATTTTACTCGAATCTGTTTTCATCGTTTTGAGACTGATGTTTCACAAGTTAACCACCAGAGGTCACTGTCACCCGTATTTTGACTGTCTTATCCATTCATACATTCCTTTTATATAGCCTACTTGGATTTAGGCTTGCTATTACTCAAACATGAAAAAGAACAATGTTTGAGTAAAAACCAAAAAGAAAAAATGGTTGAAAATGGTCAACCAGTATTAATCAATACACTTAAAACTTTACTTTCAAACCACAATAAATAAACAAACAAATAAAGATAGGAAAGTAATAACATATTTTTACTTGATCTAACTGTCAGTTTATGAAGCAGATCTGATCTAAATGCAGTATTTTTGATATAGGGTTTCGAATGCAAATTTGCATCTGTGCACCGCAAGACAACAAATTTGTATCTTTAGTGTGTCAGTGCAATTACATTTTTTTTTTCTTCCTTTTGGCAATGCTGGGCTCCTTATCTCTACATTTGTGACATTTAAAAAGGAATTAGATGTAAATAATAAATACAAATCCCCCCTCATGTTCTAGTTTGAGGTTGCTGAAGGGCTTATTCATGATAACAGAAAGATTTCAGAAATTAGATGTTAAATATCATCTGAAAAGGATTACATTAAACAACAAAAATGACAACACAAGCTTTACCGTGAAACTGTTTGGCAAAAAATATGAATAAAAAATTACAGTTGCTAAATAGCCTACAACTTTTTTTCTCGCCATTGGTTTACTCAGGTGTCTGTGTTTTCGTCACAGTCTTGAGACTAATATTGTTAACCAGCAGAGGTCACTGTCATCTATATTTTGACTGTGCCTTACCCATTATGACATTCATTGTTTTACATACCACTGAACTGGCCTGCTTGTTAGTCAAACACGACTGCGTTTCCCGAAAGCATCGCAAACCCAAGTACAATTAACTAATGCCACTGTTGCTCTTGACAGTCTGCTTGGTCTATACCTGAAGAAAACTACTGGTTAGCATTCCATTTTAGTACTCTTTTTTATCTACTCTGGATGGTTGCTGTTTCTTCATTTAGGATCATTACATATGTATAACTGCTTGCATTAGCCTACATGTTTACAGTTACACATGTATACAAATATTCAAAAAGTGTCAGTTGTTTATTTCTGTCTCTAACAAAGACGCTAAAAGCTAAGACTAGTACAGTGATGTATGCATTGTGATAGTGACAATAAGGTTTTGTCAAATTCTTTTATCTTGAAGACGCCAGACTGACCTTTTTCATACAGTCAAATGTCAAGTGTCTTGTAGTGTGTAGCAAACCTGTGGATTATTGTGATGTTTTTTTCAGCTCTCATTCTGAAAGCACCCATTGGTGCTAAATCCAAATCTGATCTGATGAACAAACAATCTCATCTACATTTTGGATGGCCCGTGGGTTAGTAAATTTTCAGCAGGTTTTTTTTTTTTTTTTGGTTCAGTATTTCCTCTCCTCTTATTTCTGTATGTTTATGTTTTCCTTCCTGCAGTAAAACCAGAAGTCATTATCTGTTCAAGCAGGGAATCAGAAAAGGGAATGAGAAAGCTGCCTGTGACTTCTACCCCAAACCTATCAAACTGATGTGGATGAGAGATGATACAGAGATGACAGCTGATGTGACGTCCACTGAGGAGCTGGCTGATGGAGACTGGTACTATCAGATCCACTCCCACCTGGAATACTTTCCCAAACCTGGAGAGAAGATCTCCTGTGTGGTGGAGCACGCCAGCTCTCATAAACCTCCTCTATCACTGGGGTAAGATCAGTTATGATGAAATTAATGTGTTAAGAATAAATTACTATAAAAACTTCTTTGAAATGGGCAGAATGTCCTTGTCTGGGGGACTTTGACAGGAATAAACTCATTACTAGGTTTGGTCTCGTATTAGGTTTGGTGTTGGGGTGGTTATGTACGACGGCGTTTTAGTGCCACCTTAAAAAATAAAAAAATCTAAAATTACGAGATTAAAGTCGTAATATTTCGAGAATAAAGTCGAAATATTACGAGAATAAAGTCGAAATGTTTCGAGAATAAAGTCGAAATGTTTCGAGAATAAAGTCGAAATGTTACGAGATTAAAGTCGAAATGTTACGAGATTAAAGTCGAAATGTTACGAGAATAAAGTCGAAATATTACGAGAATAAAGTCGAAATGTTTCGAGAATTTAAATCGTAGAAATTAAAGTTATAATATTTTGAGAGTATAGCCTATATTGCGCATGCAAACAGCCCGCATTGAGAGCACCGGGAGAAGTGGCCAGGCCACCGGAATTGATTTGAATATTGTTGCGCCCGAGCGGCCGCTTCATCTTACTGGGATGCGAAAGAGTCAATTTTAAGGACTCGCGGAAACAGCTTAATATCAAGAATATGATATTTATTAACAGACTGAACAGGAACAACTGTTTATCTTAACATCAGCTCACACACTCAATCGACATTCCTTTGGGGGGCGCTGTTCTCTTATTTAACCCTTTTTTAATACACTACAAATATATGTGGGATTATTAGCAGAAATCATACCATGTGTCATACTCGCGGGGACAGTATGCTTGGAAATAATATTTCATGTCTTCCATTGCATTCGTTATTTAGTGCGCCAGCCACCCAATAACAATATCTTAAGCTGTGCTTTTAATATAACACAAAGTCTCAGCTTTCAAAATCAGTTTTATAGCGAAACACAAATTATGTCTTACAATAATGTGATTTTCAAGCTCTTTAATGTTGCGTGACAGATCGCTGTATTTATGTGAATCAATTCATTAAATTATTGTGAAAATTCCACCACCTACTCCGCAAAAACATCTGTGGCGTCCAAACTTTCATTCCTCACATCACCTGTTTAATTAAACAGCAATAAAACGTTCTAAAGGTTGAAGTGGACTCAAATTTGTTAACATAAATTGTTGTCTTTTCTGCTGTAAACGTTAAGTGACTATTCACAAACTGTTTTAGTCATGGTATAAAACTGTAAATGAGGACATAATATTTAATGTCTTCCATTGATTATTTGTAGCGCGACAGCCACCCAGTAATGGCAACAATTTTGTGCTTTGATAGCTCAGCTTTCAAATTGTCAGTTTTATAACGAAATACAAATTATAAATGTGTTTTTGCTCTTTATTTCATGTTTATAGCAAGATATAAAAGTGAAGGAACATCATAATGCATGAAAATAAAAACAGTTTAGCCTAATTTATAATGAAAATAATGTCTCGTAGTTCGTTATTGTAATCGGAAAATTGATTGACTCACATGCCGCATTATTGCAATATAGCCTACATATTGTTTGTATTTCGCTATAAAACTGACATATTTTGAAAGCTGAGGCTTTGGAATATCCCGGTGCTCCCAATCCGTGCCATTTGCACGCGCAAAAGGCTAGAATAGCCTATCTCAAAATATTATAACTATAATCTTTATTCTCGAAACATTTCGACTTTAATCTCGTAATATTTCGACTTTAATCTCGTAACATTTCGACTTTAATCTCGAAACATTTCGACTTTAATCTCGTAACATTTCGACTTTATTCTCGTAGTATTTCGACTTTAATCTCGTAACATTTCGACTTTATTCTCGTAGTATTTCGACTTTAATCTCGTAACATTTCGACTTTAATCTCGTAATATTTCGACTTTAATCTCGTAACATTTCGACTTTATTCTCGTAGTATTTCGACTTTAATCTCGTAACATTTCGACTTTATTCTCGTAGTATTTCGACTTTAATCTCGTAACATTTCGACTTTATTCTCGTAGTATTTCGACTTTATTCTCGTAATTTCGACTTTATTCTCGAAATATTACGACTTTAATCTCGTAATCTTAGAATTTTTTTTTTTTTTTTTAAGGTGGCACTAAAACGCCGTCGTAGTTATGAGATTTGATCTACTACTACAAAAAAAGCACTGAGGATACTGTGATAAAGAAACATCATCCTTTTCTGTCAGTAACATAGATTGAGATGTTGGAAACGTATGTGGCTGGTTTTGTTGTTTGTGATAGGCTTTTACAGACTTCTAGATTTCTGCAAACAATGAGCAGCACTGAAGAGCTGTGTGTTGCAAAGCATTCTCACACATGAAACTTAAGTGTTTCCAGGGGTCTCCACAAGGTGGACATTGAGCTACAGACTACAAAATCTTAGAATTAAGAGAAAGAAAAAATGCATAAAACTTCTAAAAAAAAAAAAATCTTCATACAAACTGATTGTTTTTATACTATGGATTGTTTACAGTAAAAATGAGCAGTGACAGTCAACTACTGAATCACATCACAATGCAAATGAACAGTGACATATTGACAGATCACAGCTCAGTATGGTTTGTTGTATAAAGTTTGTGGTCACTATTTCAAAGCTTTGTTTGTGCCCTACCATTAAAAAGTTCGGAGTCTCTAAGATTTTTAAATATTTTTGAAAGAAGTCTCTTATGCTCACTGTGTTTATTTGATTAAAAATACGATAAAATAGTAATATTGTGAAATAATATTCCAATTTAAAAGAACTCTGTCTTCATTCTGTACTGTAATTTATTATACTTCAGAATTCATTTTTACTATGCTGACTTGCTGCTCAAGAAATGTTTCTTATTATTTATTGTCAGTTATTATTATCGTTATATAACAGTTGTGCTTAATATTTTTGTGTAAAATGTGATGTATTTTTTTCAAGAAGAATACAAAGTTCAAAAGAACTGCATGCATTTATTTAAAATAGAAAATAAATGTATGATGTTACAAAAGATTTCACTTTTGATCAATTTAATGCATCCTTGCTGAATAAAAGTAAATTAAAAAAAAAAAAAAATCTTACTGACCCCAAACTTTTGAACATTGGTGGACTATGATCAGGTTTCATTCAAAGTCATTCAAAGTATGATAATTTAATTTAAGAGTAGTACTTTTTTTATTATGAATGCAGATGTTTTAACTGCATTTCTATTAGCATTATCAATCATATAAGCAATAAAAATGATAATATTTCTCAGTGAAGGGCCCTAAAAGCCTAACTTCATTTCAACTGAGCATAATGGTAATCACAACTTGTTTTTGATTAAAGCAGATCATTTAGTGAATCCAGAATACTGCACTGTACATTTTGCTTGACTCTGTGATCAGTACACTTTAAGAACAGAAATACTGTTGACTAACATTTCCATTAACAGAGGAAAAAAGTGTCATTAATAATGGCTATTCAAGAGTATAGGCTAGACTGGAATCATCAGATTGTTTTGATGTTGAGTTGATAGCAGACAAATCTAGGCTATGTAAGGTTTTAAAAAAAAAAGTGACATATGCTTATCATAAGTTTGCCTTTCTCTCCTTCTGTCCATCAAAAGTTTTCTCTCACCGCCCTGGGACTGGTGGCGTTGGCCTTTGATTTTAATACTGAGAGCATAATTTATGTAAGATGTTTGAATAGCTTTTTGATATGCGGCTAGATTAAAGAGAGTTCCGTGTAATGGAACAAAAAAAAGCATCTGCAGATTTTATTTAAATATATTTCAAACCTCCAATGACTTGAGTTGACAAAGGAAGAGAGGGAGGAAGAGTTTTGGAAAACACTATTAATTCATTGTACGTGTGTGTTTTCAGTGCCTGTTTGCTTTGTTTCTGTAACACTTTCACTCACTGAAATTGCGCTTTCATCTGTTTCTCTGTCCTTAAATGATGTTACTCCTTTTGAGTTAGCATGAGAGAACTGTGAGGTTTTGTGTAATATATGTGTTGTGTGTATGTGTTATACTGCACATCATTACAACCAGTCACGTCTGTCTTTGTTCTGTGCGGCAAATCAGTTTAGTTTTCGTTGATTCATTGATGCATAAGCCAGATTGTTAGTAGTCAATATTTGTCAGCGAGTCTGCAAGTTGCACAACTTCTTTGTTATCCTCGTGCTGAGGATGCAACAAGATGTGTTTGCTCTATATATATAGAGAGAGAGAGACAGAGAGGGTTAACAACATTGTGTGAAACACTAAATCTTTCTTCATATTTCTAAATTTAATACTTTAAAGATAAATATTGGCAATCTGTCCTTTACAATTTAGCTTTGTTATTTGCTCAGTTGTCTCTTGCAATAGTAAAACAATGGTAAACACGGTAACTTAGACAGCTGGTTATCCTCTCTGGATCTTCTTACCGTCAATAGCCTTACAGGACACCACATGGTGTAAAAATGCAGACCCCTGCCCTCTGTGCGTGAATGTGAGAGTCTTTATGTACACCTTAGCATACTTATTACGGAAGTAATGTACTTTAAAAGTCTGAATGATTTGTGCATAAATCAATTCAGTTCTTGAGTTCAACTTACTGACTCACTGATTTGGTTGTAGTGGTTAACATCTTACTAGAGGGAAAAATTAGCAGTAAATAATGACTTAAATTTCAGTCTAAAACTATCAAATGGCTTCAGAACACTTGAAATACAGCAAAATGGACCACTTTAATGATCCTGTTGTGTTCTTTTTGAAGCTAGAAAGCTTTACTCCCTGTTCATTGTAATTGCAAGAAAAAAAAATGACTGGCACATTATTCAAAATTTCTCATTTTAGTTTTAGAAGAAAGAAAGTCATATAGAGATCTGAAACTATTTTGAAAGTTTATGGTCAACAGTTTCTTTAACTTAAAATGTGCTGCTCTCCAAAGTTTGCATGCACACAGAATGGAGCAGGTGGAGGGCTAATCTAATATATCTGTTTTTTTTTGTTTTTTTTTCATTAGGTTGAGCTCTTTTGAATCAGCTCATTTGTAGCCTGTTCACTGAGCTGCTATACCTCCAAGTGTGAAGTGTCCAACTGTGGGGACCGAATGAAAGAGACACTATGAAGAGCAAAAGGGGGGCGACAGAGAGAGAAATGTTGAGAAAGTTGGAACGAGGTGGCTTTTAGAAAGAGCGAGTTGAAGGGAAAGTAAAAGACTGAATGACTGATAAAGGGAGAAAGAGTTACACTGAGCGTTCGCATGTGCCTGTATGTATGTGTATGACGGAGAGAAAGAGCGAGCGCTGAGAGCGGTATGCTATGATGGTATTGTTTTTGTGACAGAGATCAGTGGCTGGCTGAATGTGCTTTATTTGCAGTGGGGCTGCTCTCCCAGGCTAATAAAATGTGAAGCTCCCGCTGCCTGCAGTGGCATGCTGTGCACAGCGGGAGGCAGGGCTTTTTTGTGTTCCCCTGCCCAAATTATGGAACCATCAATACCCTCCCTGGATCCCGTCAATAGAACCACGCTTTGTGACTGATGGGAGACCAACTTCAAGGCTATCCTGAAAAAACGGGGAGAAGAAAAACCTGACCTGCTTTTTCCCGAATATGGTCTATATGCTTCGTCAGTCTGACATAGAAGGTTGTTTTTAGGATCGTCTGAGCATTTGTGAAGACTGAGGCGCTCAATAAAGCAACAAACCATCACTATCATTTCACTTTCTAAACCATGTGGGAGGGAACGCACTGCCGTCATCGCTGTTGTTGATTTGCCTTGATCTGAATGGTGACATACCCTCAGGGTGAAGTCTGAGACATTAGACGCACTGTTGCTGTGTTAGTGTTAGCATGTATTCCTTATGAAACCTGAAAGGGATTTTCCAGTGTGTTCATAGACTCAGGGTTTTATCGTTTTGATGGAGGGGGACGGCTATGGGGGATATTTGTTGTGGATGGTAAAGTTCATTAGCAATAAGCAGACATTATCCTCAATTGTACAAGTATGTCCCTGCAGAAATTTGATTTTAAAAAAATACTTTATACTTTATAGCACTTTTGGTATAATGGCAAAATTAACTTGTGTAAATCTAAAATCTAAAATAAATTTAAATGTGTGTGTTTATACAGGCAAGGCAAGGCAGATTTTAAATTTACACAAGTTAATTATGTATGTGTGTGTGTGTGTGTATGTATATATATATATATATATCTATATATATATATGTATATGTGTGTCTGTGAAAAAAGCACACTTCCACAATGTAGGCTACTTAAAGTGCTCTATTTTCGCACACTAATTTTGTACTTAATATACTAAAAAGTAGTACTTTAAATTTATATTAAAAATTGTACTTAATATACTAAAAATTCTTTAATACTTCTTAAGATAAACTTAAGATCATCTAAGTGTACTCAACTGTGCTATTTTGGGACATCATGAATATGAACTAAAATGTGCTTTTAACAGCAAACTATACACTATTATCTACTATATATTATCTCTATTATAATATAACCATTTAGAAATGTGTGCAAGTTGGTATAGAGGTCAGAGTTCACCAGACTTGAACTTTTGTACATTCCCACTCTCTCAGCTTCGCTATAATTAGGAATCCTGTGAGCTTATAGACAATTGGTACAGTAGAAGTCAATCAAATAGCGAGTTTAACCCTTTGGTGACAGTTCAGAGGAAAAATCTGTCTGTTCTTCTGGATCCCTCACCACAAAGAATTCTGTAGAGTGGGAGAAACATCACAGTGAATTATTAAACATCAAGGACAGAAAAAACAAGTAAATTCATCCGCCCTCTCTCTCTATATCCAAAAAAAGAAGAAAAGTTTCACTTTTTCTTTTTCCCTTCAGTTTGGAGTTGGAACTTCAAGTCATTTTTGTGGCTGTTCAAACGGTCGGGAACACGGAGCGTTTGCTGGATTCCTGTGTGCGCATTCAAAAGCGGCCTCCCTCAGAAGTGCCACCTAGCAGCGTGCTAGCGCGGGAACCTCGTGCAGCGCGAGGATTCAGATATGCTAATTGATCAGCGGGGTAGCTCTGAGCATCGCTGCAACCTGCTTTAAATAGACAGCTGCTTCCCTCTGTATTCCCCCAACCTCCTTTCCTTCTTCTCTCCTTTTCTCCTTTGTCCTCCCCTCTTCAGAAATCTCCTCCTCATCTCTCACACTCACCCATCTTCTTACGTTCTCTCACTTTCAGTTTAGCATTGGAGCAAACAGCAGTAAATTAACAAGAAGTGGTGATGAATTGACTTTTGGGCAAAGCGAATAGGAAGAGAACTAAGGGAGAAGGACAATAAAAATGCAAAGGCTGTTTGTCTGAGAGTGAGAAAGGGCCTCCGCCGGCTCTTTATGGCAGCTACAGCCGCATTAGCGCTTCTTTTTTTCTCCTTGTCCGGGGCTCATGCTGAGCAGGAACCTGAGCTGATTGGGTTTCATTCACAGGTCTCTGAGTCGGCAGTAAATTCGGCCGGGGGTTCCCTGAGGGGCCCCCTCGACACCTCATCTCCAGCTGGCAGAGCACGATTGTTGAGGAGCTGAGGAGTCACGTTGGGGTCATTCACTATGGTACTACTAAGCTAACTCGCCTCACTCCTTTCTCTGTCTCTTTCTTCCTTTTCTCTTTCCTTGCTCCCCTCCTGCAGGTTGCTAGGGCCTGGTATTTGCTCTCTGTGGCCAGGCTGTAATGACAGCCGCGGTGCCCCTGCTGGCTCTCGGCTAGCGTTTCTCTTTGTGCTGCTTGTGGTTATTGGGAGTGAGAGGGCACTAAAGGGTGATGGCTTACAAACACACACATAATGCACATTCACACACACTCCGCATTCACAGCTTTTGGACCAGTTATATAGGAGGAGACACATGCATATTGGTATAAATTTAGTTAGGCTATTGAAATCACAAAAACACTACATGCTTCAACCATTCAACTCTCCTTTTATTTGTAATAAATTTTAATAATTTGATTAATTTGTAATTATTTATTAATTTGCAATTATAATCAGCCATTTTCCATGGCAACTGATCAGGATTATTATAGTTAACTAAAATGAAAACCACTTAAAAGAAAAACATTTTTGTTACTTGAAAGAAAATATTTAAAAACTTTAAAAAAAAGGCAACGCTTCCATTTAGTTTAACTTGATATACTAAAATAACCAAAACAAAAACTGAAGTAAAAATCAATTAATTAATTAAAAAATAAAACTATATAGGCATATTGACAAAAACTAAAACTAATAAAAATTACAAATCACAACAACTAAAACTTTAACTAAAATGTAATATAATTTAAAACTAAAATTTAAAATATAATAGTATCTCAATGATACTAAAATAGCACTGCAACTGTTTTCCAACATATTTCATGTCTGGTATTATCTCTCTGTAAACTCTCTCTCATGATTTAAAATCAATATTTCATGTCCATTTATTTATTTTTTTGGTAGGTTTAAAGTCACTTAAAGAGGTCTTGTATCATCCTGAATGGTTTTATTTTGCAGTAATAACCGACTGACTCCCTTTCATCACTTTTTATGTAACTATTTGACGAGTTTAAAATGTCATTTTTATTGACAGACTGTTTTTAGACTCCTCCATTCTCTTCAGGGGATCTCTACCCTAAAGGCAAATACAGTGTATACGTTCCCTTTGGGAGAGGGCCTGAGTGTTTATGGTCTTCACAGGGACAGATGCTCATTCAAAAAAGCCCAATCAACACAGACATCATATCACACCTCCTCTAAATACAGCCGCTCTTAAAAAGGGGCAAACACCAGCCATAAAACCCCTAATGACAACACTAATAAAACTACAAAGACATGAAAGAGCCGGCCAAAGCCAGCAGTGAACGGCTGGCCAAAACTTCCTTCCTGCTTCTGTGTCTACTGAGGACAGAAGGAGGAAAGAGAGAGTGAAAGAGACCAGACAAATGTGTGTGTGAAACTTTTTATCTGCAGTCTACTTTCTGACCACCTGAATAGTTGTTTCAGCATGAACACATCAGTTTGCCCGTTGTTAATGTACTATGAAAAGTTGATCACAGCCTCCACAACTTCATTTAACCCTTCAGAAGCTGGTAGCTTCATGTCTTTGATCCATACTCCAAAATGTAGCAAAAATACAGGCAAATTTTTATACATTTCCTTCTCTAACTGTGAACTGCTAGAAATTTACAAATTGAAAAGCAAATATTTTACAATGTAAAATCTTGAGGCCTAGCTAGTAAACGTCTAAAAAAATTTATTTGCGGATAGGCGGATTGTCAACTAACCCTGATGCATACTTTTTGTAGACTCTGTACATCATATATTACAACAGAACAATAATTGTCTGAACATTTATGTGCATTGCAATGTTGTACCAAATGGTTACACAATGACTGAATGGCATCAAAGCAATCCTACGTAATTCCAATTTATCTGTTTTACAGTTTGTTCAAACAGAAGAGTCGTCTTTTGCACCATCTCTATTGTCCATGGCATAATTTCCTCCCCCCTTTGTGAAAAATAAGAATACAAAGAACATAACAGATGCCTTGTTGGTCTCCACAGTGACTTTCCCCTAGTGAGTCTTTAACAAGGCTCCAGATATTAAAAAAGAGTTCAGTTTTTCTTGACTAGGGCCAAGTCTTTTTGTGTGCATGGCAAAGAGCCACAGAAGCTGTGCTTTGTTCCATGAGAGCAGGACAAAATTATGTGTGTCTTTGTGTGTGTGTCTGGTCCATGCTTTCTCAGAAAACATTTCCATGCCTGATAAACAGCAGCATTTACAAACTTTCTTGCCTTTGTTGTAGCAAAAAAGGAGAAGTAAATATCATATCTTTAAACTAAACAGAATTTCATTCACTTTGAGTTTTAATCCTCTGATGTGAGTCACTGGGGACAGTAAAACAAAAACCTCAAAACACACCATAATTACAATATGCAAAATTATTCCTCTTTAGAAGATAAACTTGACACCAATTAGATATGAAATTTGAGAAAATCTCTTATCATTATACTATGCTTTTGATAAGGGCCCACTAGACAATGAAACAATCCCATGGTGGTTCAAAAAGGATTGATTACTGGCAAATAGTTCAACTGTTTTCCTTTCTTGAGCTGAGTTTTCATTCAAGTCATATTGGTGCTCTGAGGAAAGCATTTAGTTTTCTACTGACTCAAGAGGTAAGACAATTATCTGCTATTTTAAGAGAAATGTGCTCAGACACATTTGGGCTTCTTATCATGTCTCCAAAGAGTCAAATGTACAAAAAACACAGCAAAGGACTCTAAACAGCTTAATTAGCTTGAAGAGCCTCAATGGCCTGCAGCATTGAAGCTTCTGGATGTATTTGTGCTTGTGTGTGTGTGTGATATTGTTAATGACGGCACTTAGGAGATCAGAGGAAGAATAGATGTATGGGATACACGAAATGAAAGGTGATAATGGAAACCATTTAAAGATGCGTCATTGCTTCAAAGATACAGCTGTGTGGAAAGGACTGACATTTTGACCTTCCGGCTTAGTTACATATAAGAGACTAATCTGAGGTGTTTAATGTGAGCAATTTACATGTAGAGATATTCTGTGGCAGCAAAACATATTTAGACTACTAAGTCACACTTAGTAATGTATTCACAGCACAAGGATATTTTGCAAGCAAATAATTTGACAAAAAGTACTTTTTAATTGATAAAGGTTTAAATAAGTTTAAAGAAATGATAAATTATAAAACATTATTTACAGTTCAAAATGTGAAAACCTTTATTGCTAACTACATGAAAATGCATTTTTCACAAAAAGGCATATTAAATGATGAATGTTTGAAGAAATGATAAATTATAAAACATAAGATATGCTATTCAAAATGATGACATTTCTGTTGCTGTTTGTGAAACCTTGCCCATAGTTAATGTGATGAACAACACTTGCAATTACTGTTGCTAAAACATCTGTGTGTGGTTTTGCTGGTTAGCTTGACACTGTTAGCCACTGTTGGTAGATACTGCAACTACACCAAGCTTGCAGGTTCATTCAGAACTGAAACTGAATTTTAAGTTCACAAATTCAATTAATATGTTCGTTGGCAGGCATTACTTGTCTGACATGATTCACCACAAGCATGTTGCATATCAGCAGGGTTTCTTGAACTGGTTTTCAGCATCAACTCTTCTCACATTCTGCACGTTTACGGATCTGCACAACCTGTGTATACCCAGATTCACAGAAATAATGACTTATATGAATCAGTTCTTTTAAAGAACTATTCAAAAGACTCAGGAATTATCGGTTTGAATCAATCTGGTGAATGCTTCTGAATGAACTATCAGAGCAGCTACAGAATCAACATTGACTCAATGAATTTTGAGTTTATATCAGTCCATTATTTTTTCAATAGCCTTTAAGCTAATCTTACTTGCTAAAATTTATTGAGAAAGCAAAATATATTCTTAACCTGTATCTTTGTTCATGTTTAGTCTCATTTGATAGATTTCCATAAGTGTTATGAAATGCCTGCTTAATATTATGCAGCATTCTTCTGACATTTCACTGT
The DNA here is from genome assembly GCA_021397915.2 of Tor tambroides. Classification (NCBI taxonomy): domain Eukaryota; kingdom Metazoa; phylum Chordata; class Actinopteri; order Cypriniformes; family Cyprinidae; genus Tor; species Tor tambroides. The sequence goes on along the minus strand of JAFVLL020041804.1, from coordinate 11,303 downwards.
AAAAAGTTTGTGGTGGGTCTCAGAGGTGATTATATCAAGTGGGTCCTAGCATTAAAAAACATTTGTGTTCTCTTGCACTGAATGTGTAATAATGGCTAGGTGAAGTTAGTTTAAAAAAAAAAAAAAATACATTGATTCATACATTTTAAAAACATGGCTTTTAAAAAGTGACCAAATATTTGTAAACAAGTGTGTTTTTAAAGATAGTTGCACTCACTTCAGACTAATAGTTTGAAGGCTAAGCTGATAAAAAAAAATTCTGTAAAACGGGAACCAATAGTTGTTTAACTTGATAAGAAAGCCTTCTCTTTTATGGCTTCACTTTGTCTGGACTGCCGTCTGCTGAGCACTTGCTGTTTGAACAGTCTTGGAGAAGCAGTAAAAAGTATAATTCCTCTCACTTGTGCGAGCAAATGCGGCTTCATTAAAGAGCCTGAACCCTCACCAAACAGAGACGTGTGAAAGAAAGTGACACCAAGGTTGTTGTCCCTCACCTTGGCACAAACATGTGTCATCTAGCTCTTTGCTGTGAAGGATCAATATACTTCTTCCATTCAGCCGTATTTGATGTGGCACTCACCTGTCACGCTCTCCGGACAGATGAGAAGAGAATCTCTCCTCACGAAGGCCCGCCAATCAAAGCACCTGACACTGGCCTCAAAGAGGGTTTGACAGAAGGCCTGTTGACACCCCTCAGCCGGCGCCCCTCTTCTTTTAAGCCCCACTTCTGCCTAACATCTGCAGCAAGATGAAACAGAATCATAATTGGGTGCAATCACGCGAGAGGCAAAGCCAGAGCGCTTCTTTTACAGACGTGCTAACATTACAACATCCCTAGTGCTCTTTATCCTCAAGAAAACTTGGTATGGAAGAGCTGTATTTTCCTTAAAGCAAACATTTTTTAATTGTCTTAGACACTTAATAATGAGAGCATTAATGTTTTTGAAAGGGAATGAAATTAAAAAAGGTGTAAACTAAACACAATAGTTTTTAAATCAACTGTTGTTTCCTACTTAATCTAGATATCAAAGCACATTCAGTAAATTAATATGCATTTTGTGTGTGTGTGTGTGTGTGTGTGTGTGTGTGTGTGTGTGTGTGTGTGTGTGTGTGTGTGTGTGTGAAGTTTATTTGCAAAAATAAAATAAAATAAAATTTCAAAAATCATGCTTTTTATTGTTTTATCATGTTTTTGTTTTATTGTGTTAGTTGTATTTTTTAAGTTACTATTATTTAATCAAAACAACCTAACTGCAGTTTGATTGATATTAACTGGAATCCAGAATAAAAAAAACATGATTTTTGAACATTTTTAAAAACTGAGTTATCTGTTTTTCCAAATAAACTCTTCATATATATCATATATATATTTCAACATCTGTAATAATCAGAAATGTTTCTTGATCAGCAAATCATCATATTAGAATTATTTCTGAATGACCATGTGACACTGCAGACTGGAGTAATTCTAAAAATTCAGCTTTGGCATCACAGCAATAAATTACATTTTAAAATATATTCAAATAAAAAAACATTTTTTGATCACATAAATGCAGTCATAGTCAGACTGAAACTGAACATTTAAAGTGCATGTAAAATCACTGCATGTCTCTCTGCAGAGTATGCAGACTTATTCAGATATATAAATATATATATATATATATATATATATGACACTCAAAGGACAGCAGATATAAACACACAAAGTCAAAGTTACAAAGTCTCTATTTTTTCTCTCTCTCTCTTCATTCCTCTTTCACTGCATTTGTATATCGATTGCACCCACCTCTCCTTTCATTCAAGTCAGTGGCTTCACTAGAAAGCTCACACACTTCAATGTGACACTCAAAGGGCCTCTACAAAAGGTGTTTGTGTGTCAGGCACAAGAATGTTCCCTCTAATCACTTTCACAGTGAGAGGAGGGGATGCGAGAGAAAAAGAGGGCAAAAGAAAGAGGATTAAAACAGCGGAGTGTGTGTTTTCTCCGCACTATGTTTAATCAAATACTTTTGAGAGCAGCATTTCCCAAAAGATCAGTGTGTCTCAAAGAGACTGCGTTTGAAAGATGTACCTGACCCTGTTTTCTGACATATGTCAGCGTGTGATCCGCTGACGTTTGAGCACAAACAGAGAGGAAGAGGGGTGTTGTCTGACTCTGTTCTCACTTCAAACTATATCATAATTTTTTTATATATCAAGTCTGTAGAATATTTTGGGACCGCCCGCTTTTGACTGCCTCAGAGCAGGATTCAGCCCTGACTGCTGACTTTAGTATGTATTTTGATGTTAAGGATACACATTGCGGGGTTAATGAGGACAAGTTCTGTAATTTTACATTTATATGAACTCAGAGGAAATTTATATAGCTCAGAGAGATTTCTAATAGAGTTTTAAGTTATGTTTCATTTAGGTAGGCCTATCAAGTTCTCCAAGTTCTCCTAGGCCTATCTTTCTATTTCACAAAGGGTTCTTTGTGGCGAAAGAAGGTTCTTCAGATTATAAAAAGGTAAAGAAATGGTTCTTTAAAGAACCTTTGACTGAAAGGTTCTTCTATGGCATCGCTGTGAAGAACCTTTTAAGCACCTTTATTTTTAAGAGTTTTGCATGCTGCATGCAAACTGCTTGAAAAATGAGCAAGAAAGAAACAAGTTTCAAGTCGCAACAAGCACATTTATAAAGTTATTGGCTTCACAGACTCACCAATGTTCAGGTATTCAGCTTCGGGTACATCCCTTGTATATTCCATGTTTAATTTTATGTGAATAAAAAATGAGGCTTTAATGGATGGTAGAGGCTTTAATGGATGGTACAGCCTTATGACGAAAAGTCATCATGCCTCAGACTAAAAGGCTTCAGCCGTTGGATTAAACGGCATCGCGCCTCAGACTGAAAGGCTTCAGGTCTCAGGAAAAACAACGTCAGGTGTCAGGTCTCGTACAATTAGGCATCGGGGGAAATGGCCTCAGACAAAAAGGCATCGATCGAAACGGCCTCAGACAAAAAGGCATTGATTGAAACGGACTCAGACAAAAAGGCATCGATCGAAACTGACTCAGACAAAACGGCCTCAGACAAAAAGGCATCGGGCGAAACGGACACAGGTGGAACTTTCCCTGGCTCTCAGTGTGACGTTACATACGCAGTGGTTGAGACAGGTAGAGCTTGTGATTATTTTGTACATTTGTATTTTTTGCGAATTTTGTTTGCACGTTTAAGAAAGTTTGCTAAACAATGTAGCTTGTATGTTGGCAAACTATAGTTTAGTTAGGCAAAAGAGATCTTTGGGGCTATTAGACTGCATTAAGCAGCGCTACTTTGTGTACAGATGTTACTGGGGAAACGGCTTTGCTGTTCCGCACCTACTGTTAAAAAGAGAATTTGCATTTTCATTCAGGCCATTGCTGTTTTTCTGCAGACTAATGTCAATCAGGATGTTCTGTTTGAGCATAACCAGTGTAACAATTAAAACTGTAAGAAAATATAAAAAAACATAGACTTAATGTCTACTTTAGTAGAAAAGAAGTTGTAATTCTAATCAAATGCGATATTATCACAGTTTCTTAATGTTGAATACTGTAAAGCAGCTGCTTTAAAGTATTCTGTTGTATAAATTGTTATATAAATATGCCTAAACGTGATCAAACATTTATTTTGTTATTGAGAGGAAAGCGCGCAGCACATGAAACTCCGCTCTCCGCAGCAAGGACAGCGCTGGGATGTTCACTAACTAGTGCTGGTCACGTATTTCGAACTTCTTATTACCCCTAAGCGAAGAATGACAAAGAAATTATAGCCGTGAATGTTATCAGGGTTTTGAGTCCGTTTCGCCTGATGCCTTTTTGTCTGAGGCCGTTTTGTCTGAGTCCGTTTCGATCGATGCCTTTTTGTCTGAGGCCGTTTTGCCTAATTGTATGAGACCTGACACCTGACGTTGTTTTTCCTGAGACCTGAAGCCTTTCAGTCTGAGGCGCAATGCCGTTTAATCCAGTGGCGGAAGGCTTTTATAGTCTGAGGCATGATACCTTTTCGTCATATGACTGAGGTCTAAGGAATGTCCTAAAATGTACACCGTACACCAGTCAGGTTGACGTTGGACATGATGTTGGACAGACGTTGCGTTTTGGTTGAAAATGAAAATCGGGTTGACGTCAATAGTTGACGTCAATTTGACATTGACTTAACGTTGGATTTTGGTTACACAACCTAAAAACAACAAAATATCAACGTCAGCTGACGTCAGTATTGGACATCAAATTAACATTGACATTAGACGTTGAATTTACTTTGAATTTTGGTCACCCGACGTCGCAACCGAAATTTAACCAAATATCGACGTCTTATGACGTTGTGTGCCTGCTGGGTGGTATGTATGTATTTATGTATTTATTTGTATTTTTTTCTATCCTTCATTTATTTATTTATTAACTTGTGCATGATATATTTATATGTTAGGGTTAGGGTCAGGTTAAGTTTTGATTATTTATTTATTTTGGTGATCAACATCAAGCTACACAACAGCACAACCTAGAAGAATTGTACCTGTAATTCTGCCCTTTTCTTTTCTTTTTTTTTAATGGACAATTAAATGTCATTAATCATTTTGTTGCTGATGGGTTTGATACGATTTGAAAAGAAATGTTTGAGTTTCTTGATATTGTTTTGTAGAAAATAACAAAGCTTAGTTTGTGACAATGTTGAGATATCTTCTGAAACGTTTCTGAGAAAAGGTCTCCATTCACTCTCCCGTCCAGGAGTAGCAACTGAAATACTAAATATATCTGATCTTATTCTTCCATATGTGTTCTTACCAAATGAAGGATGTCTTTGATTTGATAGGCCTGTATTTCAGTCTTCGGAAATAGTTTAAATATCTCTGCCCCTCTGGTGTCATGATTTCAGGGCCTTTTCTTTCTCAAGGAATGGGAAAAGGGCCACAGGCTTTTCCTACTGTGGGTGTGTGTGTGTCTATGTTTGAGAGTGGCAGGTGATTTGAGGCTGTTTTGATATAAGAGCTGGAGGAATGTGCATGGGTACAGTAATCTTTGCGTGCAGGAGAGTGTCAGAAGGGGGTCGGATAGGCAAAGATGAGGTAAGTGCTCACAGCTATGAAACCGTATCTTGGACAGATTAAAAGGCATTTTCCTCTGTTCCTTTCAGCTTGTCCAGGTGTTAAGTCCTTGACATGTTCCTCCATGTGTAAGGTTTCTTAGTGTGTGTGTGTGCACGCTCTCTTTGAGACTTGAGGCAAACACTTTTACTGTAAACGAAGCCTTTGAACTGTAATTTAGTTACAGTGCAGATGTTAGTTTTCTGGATGAACAATGAAAAAGTAACCTCAATAGTTGAGTGAAACACATTGTGATTTGTTTGTTACACAATTAAAGAAAAACATATTGTGTATTAGTGAAAGAAGTAAAAAAAACAAAAAAACAAGTGGGTACTGAATACATGTAGTAAAAATGATTATGCATGTGAAATGTTCAACTCCATTATTTTTCAAGAACAAATTACAGACAGAAAAGTATAGTTTTGAAGCCTTTCTTTCTGTGTAACAACTGGAGTTGCAGAAATGCTGATAAACATTGAGTTTTCCCAGATGCAACCACTGATTAGCATTAAAGACCTGACTGTTCCAGCTTGTCCTCATAACTGTGCAGGTAATGCTGTCCAACATGCCAGCAGCTTTCAAACATACATACTGAAATCTCTCTCTCAGTTCTTGGTGTGATCTATACCTAATTGCACATAAGTGCCCATTTCATTTCATGAAGGAGCTTTATGTGTCTGTTTTATATTTTTATGGAAGATGAGCTGCCTTCTGGGTGGTATTTATTTTTAATTTTCAATCACACATAAAGGGGTAATTTACCAAAAAATAAAATTTCTTTGACCTTCGTGTCATTCCAGACCTGCATGACTTTCTTATGGAACCCAAAAGATGATATTTTGTTCTTGTTGCTCTTTCCGATGCAATTAGCTTTTAAGCTTCAAGAACATAAAAATATCATAAAATAGCTCCATATGACTTGTGTACTGTATTTCAAGACATCATTACTTCTCTTGTGAACTAGGGAGGATGTCAAAATGTCTAGTGATTAACAGCTTAAATTTCAGCCTGTTCCTCACACAAAGCTATTGTATGACTTCAGAAGACTTTAAAATGTAGAGCATGAGTCATATGGACCACTTTTATGATACTTTATGCTGCTCTTACATCCTTTTTGAAGCTTGAAAGCTCCATTCCCATTCATTGTAATTGCACAGAAAAGAGCAGCCAGTACATAATTCAAAATGTCCTCATGTTGCACTGAATGAACATGATTTGTCTTGAAGAATCGTGAGGGGGGTCAAATACCTTTCATAATAAATTAATTTGCATATATATGTGTTTTTTTTCCCCCTTCTTTTGCCCAAATACCTTTCATTATTTTTTAGCCCTCTGTCATGACTCGTTTCCTGGTTTCCCTCTTTCTGTCTTTTATTCACACCACCCATGATGACTCCCATGCTCATGTCGTTTATTTTTTGTTCCATTCTCCATTCTTCCTCTCATGGTGTGTGTGGAATTGTTTAATTTCTGTGAGAGGTTCAGGCAAACAGAGTTCGAGGGAAAATGTGCGAGTTCCCTTCCTCCTGTCCTGCCTAATCCAAACACAACTTCAGAGGAAGAGACGCTCCACATGTGGCTGCATGAAAGGAAACGCCGAACCTCGGGTGAAAAGACAACACACGAATGAAAATATCACGTCCCCCCATCTTATCCCACACAGTTCCTCTGAAAAAAATGTCTTTGAGTAAAAATAAGGCAGTTATATGCAAACGCCCGAGGACCATGCCTCCTCAATATAGTTCTCATGTTCTGAAAGCAGTTTCCACAAAATTAATGTATAGATTAGCCTATCATAATATTTTGAGCACATATTCCTGTGCAGAATATACAATATTTTAGCCACGGCCTAAACAACCATTCAGATTTTTTTGATTTGTTTGTTTGTTCTGCGGATCCTTATTAATGGGATTTAACTGTTTATTGTGATGGACAGGTGAAGCACTTTACAATACACTTATATAGTATATAAAATTGAGTTGTTTCTTTCACATTCGTTTCTTTCCTAAAGTCTCCCTGGCCATTTATATACAGATTCCTGTGATGAGTTACTCATGCATATGGCACACTAAACTGAAAACACTTTCGTGAAATCGGAAGTCGAAATCTGATTGGCTGACTTCTAGAGGATTTTTGAGAGGTGAGTTTGTTGTGGTCTTTAATGGTTAACAAAGACCGTGTTCATGAAAACTGTGTCAATGAGTGCATCACATAAGCAGCTAAATGCTGGATTTAAGAAAGTTTGTGAAAGTCACAGGTTAGAAAGAATAAAAGATGTATAAGAGCTTAGTTTAAGGCACTTAGTTAAACAAGAGATGTTTTCAGGTGTTTGTCTAAAGGATATTGGAAAAAGTGTAATTTTCCAAGCTTGGCTGACCCATTGCAAAACTTTAAAAGGCTTCTCAACATCTGTCATTGATGATCAGGTGAAGTACCCTCACTAAATGGGGAATATGTGCAACATATGCCAGTGAACATGAAAGTATTGATGCTGACATTGCAATCATTGTGTTCGGGTCACCTGAATTGCTGATTGGAATGGCAGTTGACAAAGTGTACACCATTATACAATGGTAATACAGTATAATGTTATCTTTGTTTTTAAACTTTACAGACATCTCCAACTAATTGCTTAGGGGTTTTAATACATATTGATGCATCATTTTTTTGCTGTCATTTTTGTGCCAAATTAATGATGTATGGTTACATGCTGGTCTGTTATTTTAGCAACATTTGCCTGCCCATAAAAATTATGTAGAACAAAACAAACTGTGACAGCCTCTTCCTGTCCAAATGGGCGTCCCTTGTCCACTTGTAACTGCTATAGAGCCTTGACCTTATGTTGTCAGGCATGACTGCATGAGACTACTGCCTGTGTAGAGAATTTTAAATAACCGCTAATCAATTATCAGAACTGAGCTGTCAGTTAAAATGGGGTGAGAAAAGGTGTTGAACGGTTGCTGTAGTAAAAAAAAAAAAGTCACTGTTTTGGAAGAAAATGACTGCAACAGGATACACAGTAAGCGAGCAACATGATAATACTAGAATGATCCCATTATAATGAATAAAGCTGTCACTCGATGCAGGTACACAGTTTGTCTAGGTTTTATTTTTCTTTATTTTTTTTTATGAGATTACATGAGAATTCATTTGATGGAGCCTTAGAAGATGCCTTCTTTTTGGAAACCTCTTTGGGAGAACCGATAATGCTTTACTGGGTAGGACTAGGCTTTAGAGCAGAGCTCAATCAAAGATCAAAGTTCATAATAGCTTTCTCAAGTTTATTGTGTGTGGTTAATTTTTATGAGTTGTATTATTTTGGTGCTTTGTCTTGGCTGAACTTTTAAGGGTTTTGTTATGTTTGTTCAGTCATGTCAGCACTCTGCTGCAGGACTTCTTAAAGCCTCTGCCTCTTAGAAGGAAGTCTCAAGAATCATGGGAGAAGGGGAGCGATAGAACGAAGTGTAAGTGAAGGAGGAAGAAATCAATGGAGAAAATTTCGCTGCAGGCTCGCTTAGTTTTATCTGCCTTTGAACGAGTCAGCTTTAATTTGACTTTGATCTCAATTTGCTGCCGCATGAATTGGCTTCCATGCACTATAATGAATGGAAAGGAAAGTTTTCTGGAGGATTTTCCTTTTCCAAAGCTCTCTCGCTCTCTCTCTTTCATCATCTCTCTTTTCCCTCCCTCTGTCTCTCATACTCGGGCCCAAAAATAAACCCTCCAAAAGTGCCCTTTCTATTTGTAATTTCCTCAGATGGATCGAGACGGCTCTAAATCATCAAATTAAGTCGACTGAAGAGTCCTATTAGATATTTTAACCAAGCTAAAACTCTCCTTGAAGCCAGTGATTAAATTTGTTTATGCGTAAGTGCTACAAACCCGAGTGAAGTTTGAGTCCTTCACTGAAAGTTTCCCAGAATGCCTTTAGTAATAGTACAGAACGTCTTACTTAGGACATAAGAGAATAAATGAAAGCTGCTTAAGCGCTCGAAGCTTAGGGGAAAGGACTTCTTTTTAATCTATCTTTTCACTCACTCGCACTCTCTCTTTCATCAGACTTTATAGGCATTCGGTTCACAGGTCTGCAGGATGAAACAGTCCAGACTTTGTTGAGATAGTCATAATTCACTGGTCTTTTCACAGCTCCCTGCATTCAGAGGCTTCTACGGACCTGGGCAATTAAACACAGTGCTAGTTGGGGAATCGCTCCCTTACAGGCACTGCGTTCTGGGTGCTTTATTCTAAAGACTATGACATGATGTTTAGGATCAGCCTTCAGCTTTTGTTAGTCAAAACATGCATAGATGCTCTCGCTCTCTCCCGGGAGCATGTACATTAATCTTTACTGAGGCCCACTGCAAACACCCGGTTGTAAATGCATTAGCGAGAGGTTTCATAGCTGAATAGGGTGAAGAATGAGAGACAAAGTGATGGCAGTAATAAAGAGATTGCTCTCAGATTCTCTCATACACACACAGAGGCCTCACTTCCTTTCTCAAGGGAAGTAACAGGTTGACACAATGAACAGCTGGTCAGATTCTCACTGACACCCCTCCCCTTAAACACATACACACAGACACACACACTGCTCTAGACCTTTGCCTGAACTTGTTCATTCAATCACTATTGAGAAATAAAAACAATTGTATTTAATTATCAGCTTTTTCAAATAAATGTATCACAAAAATGAAAATTCTGTCATCATTTTCTCAGTTTCTTCTGTGGAACCTAAAAAACATGAAAACATTTTTTAAAATGTCAATGTTTTGTTTTGTTTGTCTATACAATGGAAATCAATGGTCAACAAAACATTACCAACATTCTTAAAAATGTCTTCTTTTGTGTTCTACAGAGAAAAGAACATCAGTGGTGTTGAAATACTGTAAATTTCAGTTTATCCTGTTGATTACGACTTATTTTTCCTCATGTAACACCATTCAATACCTAAATACAAAATATTTAATCATGAAATAACATAATATTTATTTTTGTGTACATAAAATGTATAAAAAAACTGTGCCTGTTACAAAAAAAAAGACATAAGAAATTTTTTATTTTATGATTGATTTTTATTTGGCATGCAAAGACAAAGTGATGTACACAGAGATGCTCTGTTTATAATAGATTGTGTTCATGTTGAAGAGCTGATAACAAGTCATTTATTCTCATAATGTTCTTATGTAAAGGAGTGCAAATGTCAACATCATCATTTACATCAAGTTGGTGAATTAAAACATGAGCTCACTGATGCAATTCAAATCAATCCCTTTTAATTACAACCATTACTTGATATTTAGTTTATATATTTCAACTACGCAAAAATATTTAGTAGTGTACAAGTAACTTCTTGCCCCATTATGGACTAACATATAGCTGGTTCAACCCAGAATATCATATAGGCTTCATCAATGGGGTCAACAAGTAACAAGTTAACCATCAAACAATGTCTTAAGGCTAGAATACTTAACTTTTTCCCAGATTTTTGCCTCAATTTACAGTCTAGAAGAGTCAATGCTAGTTTCCAAAAATCAGAGACAGTCTACAGATTTTGAGCAATCAGAGTTGACAAATTTCACAGAAAATCACATAGTAAATGATTAGCTTCAGACTTTGATTCTATCCAGTTGGAAGAAAAAAAAATTAAATATGCTTAATATTTTTCATTTGTCATGTGTCTCCTAGCAACAAAGTGCATGAGTTTGTAGTTATCGGAACAACTTGGAAGTAGTGTGTGATCTTCAGTTGTTTAATATATGATGCCCAGTTTTTCTCTGTAACCATTTACAAAGCCATGAATGATGCCTAGTGTTTTAAAATCTGTCCAGATTTTTAAAAGGTTGTGTAGCGTATTCCAGCCTTTAACAATACCCAAGACACTTTAGCAATAACATAGCGAAGAAAAAAAACTCAACATTAAGTTGTATATCCTCTCTTGTGTGTCTATAAATGTCTTTGTCTATATGTGTTGGTGTTAGAAGATCTGGATTATCTGAGAGGCGAGTCAGGGGTCGATTGCAATGAAAAGGCCAGCATTTCAGTATAGGGAGAAAGAAGAGGACTCTAATCTAATTTGACTGGAGTGTGTGTGTGTGTGTCTCTGTGTGTGTGTCTGCTCAGTAAGAGAGTACTGTGGGAATAACCCAAGAAGGCCTTCTGTGTGAATGGTTCCTCCTGAGCCAAAACCAGTGGGATG
>JAFVLL020041801.1:0-21358 GCA_021397915.2 Tor tambroides | reverse complement strand
ACACACACACACACACACACACACACACACACACACACACACACACACACACACACACACCCGAGAGATTCACTTGACACACAGCCTCGTTCAATCTTTCTCTATTTCCCCTTACAATGATATCCTCTAAGGTATAGTGATGGTATCAGATGTTAATACCATGGTACTAAAAGATTTTCAATAACTAACATGTTCAAAGAGTCAATCCCAGAAAAGATGTTATGTCCAAGTGACATTTCACAACAGAAACAGAAGAAATTAAATGACAATTAATAGTAAAACAGATTTAAATAAACAAATAAGTAAATAAAAAACAGGCTTAGTTTTTTTAAATTAAAAAAACAAAACAATCATATACTGTATATTTGTGGGGTGAAACGTGATTTGAACACTTGTGAATTCTCTTGTGAGATTCAACCCAAAAAAACAAGTTTTTTTTAGTATCTTTATCTATCTGTTTCTCCTCATGTTCTTTTCAGTGACACACCTCTCCTCGTCTCTTAAAATCCCTCTTTGCAGTCTGTGAATTTTAATGACGTTTCTGTGATGTTGAATATTGACCTAAATCTTCAACCAGATGAAATATGAATCTGAGCAGAAGCTTGTGTTCCTTCAAACTCCAGCGGTCTGGAGAAATAAAGTTTTGTTCTGACAAACCATGTCTACATCCATACTGAAACTGTCAGAGTATGAAGAGTTATATATCATTATACAGATATCTTACATCATATGTTGGATGGTTTAATACTAACTGCTCTATACAAAAAGCATATTAAAAACATTTGAGATGCTTTTAATTTCATGCTACACAAACAGGACTGTCAACATATTTCAGTTTTTTTTGTTTTGTTTTATTTTTTAAGTTTGAGGTCAAAGAATTAATACTATTATTCATCAAGGATGCATTGCAACTGATCAAAAGTGACAGTAAAGACATAATGTTACAAAATGTTTCCATTTCAAATAAATGCTGTTCTTTTGAACTTTCAAATCATGAAAGAATCCTGAAAAATAAAATGTTTCCAAAAGGTTGCCAAAAATATATTGTGCAGCACAACTGTTTTCAACATTGATAATAATCAGAAATGTTTCTTGAGCAGCAAATCAGCATATTAGAATGATTTCTGAAGATCATGTGACACTGAAGACTGGAGTAATGATGCTGAAAATACAGCTGCGCATCACAGAAATAAATTACAGTTTAACAGATATTCACACAGAAAACAGCTGTTTTAAATTGTAATAATATTTCACAATTTTTTACTGTTTTTTGATTAAATAAATACAGCCTTGGCAAGCAGAAGAGACTTCTTCCAAAAACATTGTTTGTAATATCTGGCTAGAATTTAGTTGCGTACTATACACTATACACTATATAATTTTAGAAGGGTAGTATCATCTCAAATAGCATGCCAACCTTTTTTTTTTTTTTTACTAACTAGACGTATAACCTATTTCCTAGTTGAGGGCTAATGATATCAAATACACATAATGTGAAGCTGCCTGCTTTATCCAAACAGTAAACTTAAATAATTTACAGAATTTACCATTTATGTTAATGCATCATATTATGCCCAGCAAGACCTCGTAATCGCCCCCGCAGTTGAATTTTGCTCACACAATCTAAAATCAATGTGCTCTTGGCTGCCGGCAATGTAAACACTTCAGGAGCATATAGTGCTACAAAAGCCAAATATAGCAACTATGCCTTGATTTTTGTCATGCAGCATAATAATTATGCCACCTACGCTTCAAAACACCATCGGGAGGCCGTCTATAGTGCCTTAAAATACTGTCTAGATAGTCAGCTTGCTAGGATTATAAACACAGCCTCTATATTAAAAGCACAGACACTGTTTCTGTAAATCAGCTGAATTATTGAGGCTTTCCTGTTCGAAATGTCTAAAACATCTATTCATCCTCTCACACTGTGCACGTCAGTCACAGTCGAACCTGAAGTGACACACACACACACACACACACACACACATACACACACACACACACACACACACACATCTATGAACTCTCAGAAGTCAGTTTATAAAGAGCTGCTGGAGATGTGGTTGCCATGGTTACACTGATGTACTGTATTCCTGTAGCTGAAACACCTTGATAAAAATTTCAACAGGAAACTCAGACAACTTTTCTTTTCTGAATCAACTCCAGGGAACATATGTGAGCGTATTTGTACACCGCTAGCATTTATTCTGTCTGTCTGAGTTTGAGTGTGTGTCTGAAAACACAGTTCACATCCTACTCAAACAGTGTGTGTATGTGTGTGTGTGTGTGTGTGTGTGTGTGTGTGATGGACAGGCTGTTATACTAAACCAGACATATGACCACATGTCTGCCAGAGGCTCAGCTATGGACACAAACATGCAAGATTTCCATTTGAACCACAATACATGTGCTCCAATGGTGTTATATAACTACATGTTTACATCTTTTAAAGAAAATAAGAGTTATGTTTGCCTGTGCAAAACTCACCAGCATGATGCTACAGGGCATTCTGGGTGATCTCTGTGATCTTCTGGTCTTGGATCCTCCTTTAATGTGCATCTGTTGGGTTTTTAACCTGTTTTGTTGTTGAAAATGGTGCATCTGATCACTTAAAGTGTCTGTAATACACTCTTAAAAATAAAGGCGCTTCATGATGCCATAGAAGAACCTTTTCTGTCTAAATGGTTCCATAAAGAACCTTTAACATCTGAAGAACCTTTCTGCTTCACAAAAGCTTCTTTGTGGCGAAAGAAGGTTCTTCAGGTTCTTCATTCTTTGACTGAATGCTTCTTTGTGGAACCAAAAATGGTTCTTCTATGGCATCGCTGTGAAGAAACTTTTAAAGGGATAGTTCACCCAAAAATGAAAATTTGATGTTTATCTGCTTACCCCAAGGGCATCCAAGATGTAGGTGACTTTGTTTCTTCAGTAGAACACAAACGAAGATTTTTTGTTGCAATCTGTCAGTCATATAATGGCAGTCAATGGGACTCACGACTTTGAGAGAAAAAAACAAAACAAAAAAACATACATTCAAATGGACCATTGACACGCTATCTACAATCTCAATTAGGAGTGTCAATGGCCCATTTGAGAGATAGGTGGCAGTAATGCACTTATAAGTCGTAAAGCAAGAAGAAGAAGACGTGTCGCGCCGGCTGTAATGAACGCGCTCAGGACAGTTGGACATTGTGGTGGATCAGAGGTAAATAACGATACAAATACTGTTCAGTTTCTTGGACAGACTGATTGTTTAGTGTCTTTAGACCTCAATGCATCGTCACGAGCCGCAGGGTTTAATTTGGTTTTGTCTGTGTATGTTTTTTTTCTCTCAGAGCCGTGAGTCCCATTGACTGCCATTATATGACTGACAGACTGCAACGGTTTGAGTTAAAAATCTTCCTTTGTGTTCTTCTGAAGAAACAAAGTCACCTACATCTTGGATGCCCTGGGGGTAAGCAGATAAACATCAAATTTTCATTTTTTGGGTGAACTATCCCTTTAAACGCCTTTATTGTTAAGTGTGTACAGCAAAACAACATGCTGAAGTGTAATAACAGTTCAGATCTCTAACATCAAGTGTGAGAAACTGACTTTGCAAATGCAGCTAATTATTTTAGTGTAATCCATTAAAAGTAAGGTAGCACTTGGACACTAAAGATAAATCATTAGCCTTGTTCAATAAAGCATGCATGTGCATTTTTAAGGCACAGAAATGTCTGTTTGTTCCACATGAGCCAGAAGATCTGTAACTTACTGCAGATGATCTGATCTGAGCTCACAGATGCAGGAAATGAGATCACGAGGAAGTTCAGAATCACTCAAAACGACTGTCGATACAAACAGATGCTACACTCACATTAACTGGCAGATGTGTGTGAAGGAACATTTTATGACTAAAGTCATTATAGAAAAACATCCGGTAGAATTACATCTGCACTACTGTTTCAAGGTTTGGGGTCGGTAAGATTTTTGATAGTCTCTTCTGCTCACCAAGTCTGCATTTATTTGATCAAAAATACATGAAAAACAGTGACATATTATTGCAGTTTTTAAAACAGCTGTTTTCTATGTGAATATCTGTTAAACTGTAATTTATTTCTGTGATCAAAGCTGAATTTTCAGCATCATTACTCCAGTCTTCAGTGTCACATGATCTTCAGAAATCATTCTAATATGCTGATTTGCTGCTCAAGAAACATTTCTGATTATCATCAATGTTAAACACAGTTGTGCTGCACAATATTTTTATGGAAACCGTGATACATTTTATTTTTCAGGACTCTTTGATGAATAGAAAGTTCAAAAGAACAACAGAAATCTTTTGTCACGTTAGAAATGTCTTCATTGTCACTTCTGATCAATTTAATGCATCCTTGATGAATAAAAGTATTAATTTCTAACTAGTGTACAGTTGGCCAAAAAAATATTTGGATACTTCAGTCACACTTATTAATTGTATTAGATACAAAATATCAAAGCAAGTGTGATGTACTGCAAAAACAGCACAGCATAAGCACACTTTACGAGCAAAATGATTAAAAAACAAGGTCTTAGATGATAAAACAATAGATCTAGTGTTAAAAATGTATTGTGGCTGCCACAATCCACTAAAATAAATAAATAAATAAATAAATAAAACACCAACTGATTAAAAGTTAAGCAAAAATTATGAAGAGAATGTAGAAAAAAGACACACAAATACAGACATTTGATCAAATTCACACATTTCTAAGTCTCACTGAAGTGTTAAATCATGAGAAAGGCCATTATACCACACAAATGTCATGTTTGCTTTCTACTACATCCCAAATGTGTCTCCAGAAAGCCATAGAGTCGTACCTCTGCTCCAAACCGGCTCCTTGCCCTTGCCAAAGATCACAACGGCGCTTTTGCAGCCCATCTGCACAGTCTTGTGTCCTGGGACGAGGTCTGGTTTATTGAGCACTCAGCTTGTGTCCTTTATGAAGAACAGAAAACAGTGTCATTTCTCACAGACCTGCTGGAGCTTCACTTGTGTTGGAGTATTTAGAGCATTGAGAGGCCCAGGGCGACGTTAGCCCACTTTCTTACCCTCCACTAAACGCTGGCAGAGGCTCAGAAAGGCCTCAAACACCTTTAAGACTCAAGATCATTTGTTGCTTCAGGTCACTGTTGGCAGAGAGACTATAACTGATGATCGCTCAGGTTCACGAGAGAGCAGTCGAACCCCGCTGCGTCTGCGTCTCACCCTGAAATAGATTTGAAATGCATTTCAGTCAGAGATGTATTACCGTTCAGAAATCTGGGGTCAGTACGATTGCGAAAGAAACTGATACATTTATTCATCAGAAGTGACAGTAAAGACATTTATAATGTTACAAATATTAAATGCCATTCTTTTGAACTTTCTATTCATCTATGAATCCTGAAAAATAAAATGTATCACAGTTTCCACAAAAATATTGCGCAGCACAACTGTTTTCAACATTGATAATAATCAGAAATGTTTCTTGAGCAGCAAATCAGCATATTAGAATGATTTCTGAAGATCATGTGACACTGAAGACTGGAGTAATGATGCTGAAAATACAGCTTTGATCACAGAAATAAATTACAGTTTAACAGATATTCACACAGAAAACAGCTGTTTTAAATTGTAATAATATTTCACTATTTTTACTGTATTTTTGATCAAATAAATGCAGCACTGGTGAGCAGAAGAGACTTCTTTCATAAACATAAACTTACCGACCTCCAAACCAAACAGTAGTGTATATTTCATAAAGCTGTGAAAATATGAGTGAAATGATCAATTAAGCTGTTCTTACTAATTTAGAGTATAGGGTAGATCGGGGCTAGTTGTCACATTTTTATGTTGTGTTATTTTATTTTTAATTTATCATTTACTGTATTTTATTATTTGTTGTTATAATTGAAGAATGTGTGTGTGTGAATATATGCACATGTATATACATAAGTGACTGTTTGTGAATACACACAAATATTTTCGATTATCTTACGGAAATTAATGGTGAGCATGGATGTAATTTCAGGAATTTGTTGCTGAAGGTTGAGGGATTGTTACATTTGACCTAGATCTCAAAAAACTATCAGGTTTTGAGTCAAAAATTCCCAAACAAGTGTTTTCGTAAATTGATTTTCAAAACTAAACCCTTCTGGAGAAACACACACACACAAAAACAAGCGTGACAACTAGCCCCGGTCTTCCCTGTATGTATTTATCAGATGCCTCATTATTAGTTCATGTATTTTTGATCTACATTTATGTATTGTGACAGTCTAATAGAGGTCAGTCTAAGAGAGCTGGAGCTCCTGAATGAACGCCGTCCGGATGAGAAGTATCTGTGAAATGTTGAGTAACAGCTGAACATTGATTGTTCTTGAAGACTTCAAGCCCGTCCTGCAGCATAAACCCGCCTGCACCACCTGAGCATTAACATCAGGCACTAAAAGCACGTCGCTGACAGCAAGTGAGGACTCGTTCTGTGCTGGGAAAGGTCACACGGAGACGCCATTTCCACTCCTGTGAAATCTGAGCTACTGTCTCACCCTCCTAACAGAACGTTTAATGAGAGCAGACAGCTGAAAGCTCTTCGGCTGCGCAGTCGGGACACACTGTCAGTCCGTCTCGCCTCCTAATCGCAATGAAATCAGCCATGAAGGAGAGAGAGACGCTTTAGATGTCGGTCGTGATGCAACTCTTGCCACTGGAAAGACCTGTGATATCAGAGGAATAGCAGACATTTCATAATCACCTCCAAAAATCCTGTAATGCGTTAATATACACAAAGAGAGCTGGCTTTGGTATTCAGCTCATCTTCTGTTATATTTCAGTAAGCATTTTCTGCTGGTGTAAACGAGATTAAAGAGAATTCACAGTCAAATTCAGGTCAGATTTGTTGATCTGTAGATTTAATGCTTCCATGTTTTTTCCTTTGCAAACCCACCGTCATTTACAAGGAGTTTATGGAGTTACAGCGTCCTCTAGTGTTCATCTCTGAACGACTCTCTCCTTGCTTTCAACAGTGTACAAATCAACAGTGAGTTTTACACACATTAATAGTATTACAATTATGCAACAGATGCATTAAATATGTATTTATTTGTTTATTATTATAACACTATATTGGCAGCTAGGGCTATTTACATGGCAGATTCGAAGTTGTATGTTTTAAAATAATCAAAACTAAATAAAATAAAGAAATCATATATAATAATTTAACAATATATCAAATATATTGATAATACTTACTGATGTCTGTGCTGCTGTGTTTCATCCAAAATAATGTCACTTCCTGAAGTAGGATGAAGTTAAGTGGAAATTAAAGTAACGTTGCAAAGAAAAATAATCTTTAAAAAAAATTCTTAAAACAGGTTTCATTTTTTGCAAAATAGTTTTTTTTCTTACTTTTGAATTTGTAGCAAAATACGACATGCACATGATATTGACAGGTTTTTTTGATTAACTCTTAGACTTTTATAAATATTTATAAAATAGAAAAAATATTATTTAACACCATATCCTCCTGACTACCAGGAAAAAACAGTTTTGTGAATTTAGTATTTTGTCATGTCATTACATTGTTTAGACCATAAGAAAAAATGTAAAAATTAAAAAATTTTAAAAATGATATTTTATTCATATGTTATGCCATGTCCTCTGTAGAGGACATCAGAACATATGTTATGCCATGTCCTCTGTAGAGAACATCGGGACACGAATAGACATGAAAAGGCAAAAACAGTGGCATTTTTGTTTTAATCACAAATCGATTTTCATTTTTTATACCAAACTTTACATAAAGATGATTCCCAACTGTTATGAAAGATATTTTTAAAAAAACATTTTTATTTATGCAAAATCTGTGTAAAATGGCCATAAATGAGTTTTTACATTATATCTATAAACTGTATCTAATTTGCATATTAATGTGTTTTTGGGGCAACATAGAATGAACAAATAAGTGCAATAATGGGAGTAATAATTAGCAAGATTTTCCTCATAATATCAAATATTTAATAGGAATATTGATGTATAATTTTTTCTCTATTCATTTGTTATGTCTCCCAAAATGTGTAATAAACATGCTTTAAGTCCTGGTGTCCTCTACAGTGGACATGTATGAAATCGATGTCATGTTTCATAACAGAAGGTCATATTTTGATTTGAAACCTCATAATCGCTAAAACATAATGTCCTCTACAGAGGACAAAACTCCATACCTGGTAGTCAGGAGGATATTAGAAGTAAAGGCTATTTATATGTCAGACTCAAAGTAGAAGAAATTAAAAATCAATATCAAAACTTCAATAAATAAAAACATTTTTCTTACAACAAATTTAAAAAAGCAATTATTTAAGCTTTTTCAGTTTGATATTTAATAGAAAATCTCAATTTTCCCAAGAAGTCATTTTAAAAATGTCCAGTAATGGAATTCCTAAATATAACCTGAATATAATCCTAACTAAATAACACAGAAATACACTAAATAGAGCCAAATCCTCGTGTAATTTCTAATAACTCTATAAATCACCATGATTTGTCCAAACACACATGAACTGGTTTAATTTTTACTTCACCGTACAGTCACACTTATAGTGGTTTCTTTCACTGTTGATTCCCAGTGTTTAGTATTCTGGGATGCATGTTTCAGATGCTGCTGTAATGCACAGACTTCTGACAGGCAGCCTTCACCTCCTAAATAAATCTCACTTCATCTCCGGGAATTATCAGTGTCCTGTAACGACACGGCTTTCTTTCTGCTGCACCTGTGCATGGCTGTCACGAGCGAGCGTGTGTGTGCGTGTGCGTGTGTGTGTGTGCGTGTGTGTGTGTCCTACACATGCTCCAGCGCTCTCACACCGCCGTCCTCTCCGTCTGCTCCTCCTCGGGTCTCCTGCTCACCTCCATGCAGGTAAGTTACAGAGGTCAAAGGTGACGTCCAGTGCTTCTGATGTGTGATTCTCACTGCTGTCTGAATGGATATTTAAGGACTCTTATTGTTTGGACACTGTGAGATACAGATCATTTGCATAATGCTTAGGATATAACAAAGTAAAAAGTAATTTACAGTGTTTCTGACACAAAATGACTGACTGTAATGAATAAACTGGTTCTTAGATTTACAGGGTTTCTACACTCTTTGACTAACGAATGAAAATGACTTTTTCTGCTGTTTGTGATTACTGAATTTTTAAAAATTATCCTAGCTCTCATAAGATTGATTACTATCTGATGAAATATTTTAGAATACAGTATGATTTTTTTTTTTTTTAAATTCGAGGCCAATTTTAAAATTTATATATTTTGTTTTAAAATATTTAAAATTGTGAATTGTGTGATTTACAGGAATGGAAAGCTTTATAACATTATGCTATGCTCTAAAATATTTCAGCTGAACATTTTTCCACAGCCTGTAAATCACAATTTTAAAATTTTAATATTTGAAAAAAAAAAAGATTTATTTTTAAATCGTGATTTAACACATCTGGAATTATTTTTTTATTTTTTTTTCACAATTATGCTGTGCTCTAAAATATCTCAGAAAATTTTCCCAGGCCTGTAAATCGCAATTTTAACATTTTAAAACAAAAATTATCATTTTAAAATTATAATTTACAGGTCGGAGGATTTTTTATTTTTTTTATTTTTAATTATGCTGTGTTCTAAAATATTTACCCCTGGAAATTTTCTCATGACGCATGAAGCTTAAACATAGAAATACATTGTTGCATTTGATTACTTGTGTTTAAAACATTGCAAGACAATTACAAGACATAATGTAAATTGAAATGCAACCATGTATATTCATATCCTTCATGGGAGTCTGTTTTTATTGTCTGAGATGTTTAATGTGACATTAACTGTGCTCTGAAAGGATCAAGTATTTATAACTTTCTGCCTGTCTGCGCGGCTTGCAATATTTACCTCTGCTGTTTGAGAAGTTTCAGCACACATCTGGATTTCTTTAGAGATTTATGTGACCACCAGCTTTTGAAATTCTCCTTGTTTCTCAGGTGAGTGATGGATGAAAGCACCTTTGAGACATTTGAGGAAGAGCTTGGTAAACCACTGCAAGAAGTTGCTCCTCAGAAACCTGTCAGACAAACGCGAACAGGAGGCAGAGCAGGTACAAATGAGCTCAAATAATCTCGCTGAGCAAATACAAACAAGCAGAGCAGTGATTTGTGGATTTGTAAGCATGTTTCTACCCTGTGCTTCTGTTTCAAACATGAATATAAAAGCCTCAGGAGTCAAGATGTCTTGGAAACAAAGTGCTCTTTCTAAATTAAGATCAGGACTCAAAGCATCCACACTATTTGTGGTGTTAAAGTGAACAGTTAGTCTAATAATACATCACAATAACCTTGACAGACACGAGCAACATGACACCGAACACATGAACGGACAACAGCTCTCTTTAAAGCAATGGACTATAATGTGACTTGCAGTTTTTACTGTCAAACACAGTTTTTATAATTTTACTGTAAAAGTGCATGCATGTTTAATACTGTATATAGGTCTTTACTGTAAATAAGGCAATTACTGTTACTTTTTTAAATAGTACTGCATTGTGCACAAAATCACCTGCATTGTTTATTAAATCTAATATTATTTTCACTGCTTAAAGTTAACCCATTTAACAGGGTAACATTATTTTATATTATATTATATTATATTATATTATATTATATTATACAGTAATAAATATTTGAAGTGACTGTGTTAACTAAAGTTGTCCTAAGACAATTATTTGGTTTTAGGTTTTATAATAATCTTATGACTAGTGTATTATATTATATTATATTATATTATATTATATTATAGTGACAAGACACCATAGTATTATTGAAATACTATTATAGTTTGCATTAATATTTTGAATCAGTTTTTATTTTTAGATTTTCCATTTTCATTTTAAAATTTTAGTAATTTTTAGTTTTTTTCTATGTCTGTACAGTTTTTAGTATTTTTTTATTTCAGTTTTAGTTTTAGTTATTTTACTACATCAAGGTAAACTAAAGTGAGAAATGTGGCCTTGGCAACTTTATTTTTATTTCAGTTAACTTTTATTTTATCTCAAGAAACTAAAATGTTTTTAATAGTTTAATTTTAGATTCAGTTTTAGTTCATGATAATAACCCGGAGAGAAACAAGTGAAAAATAAAAATGTACATAAATAAATAAATAAATAAAACAGCATATAAAAACCAACAATTATTTGAATTTATTTTTATTTCTTTTTGATAAATCTAAAACTAAATCTGATCCCTAAAAATCTTTTCATTAGAATCCACTTGAAAGAGTTCTAAAGAAGTTCTCTAAATCTACAAATTATAATGTGACCATTAAAAATATTTAAAAAACATAACTTTGACAATATTACTGTAAAAATGCATGCAATTTCTTGTTGCATGTAGGTTTTTACAGTAAATAATAAGGCAATTAATTCTTACACTTTTATAGTATTGCACTGCAGAACAACATCACCTGCACTGATTGTTAAATCTAATGTATTTTTACTAATTAAAGGTAACAGATTATCAGGTTAACCAGCATTTTTAATCATTAAAATGTCTGAGGATGTATTGATTCCCCAGTGAGCTCTTTGTGATGCCCGTCTGATGTGTTGTTGTTGTTTATAGAGATGTATGCTCAGAGGAGGGTGCGAGAGGTGAGTCTGAGATCACATGACAGCTGCAGATCACGCCGCCACATTCACAGCCTGTTTAAACCATCTGAACATGACCTCTAATACACACATTTACCGTTCCATTAATAAACCTTGTGTGTCCTGCAGGAGGCTCCAATCGTCCAGCAGGTCCCAAAGATGATTCCACGGGAACATCCGGTCTCCAGCGCCAGTATGTCGCCTGCAAAACACTAATTCATGCTCATCAGTATTCACTTGGGTCTCAAGCAAATGCAAGATTTTATAACATCTTGTAAAATATTAAGTACATGTACTTCCCAGCAGTAACTGTGTATGCTAAACCACATCAGACCAGACCCGACTGGTTTGGTGGTCTGCTAAGGCCAGGAATTATCTTAGGCTGGTGTCATTTGCAAACCAAATTATAATAGCTTCTTCATCCTGAATCAATTTAATTCAATTGAATTTCCATCTGAATCCTGAAAATTTAAAAGACATCTATATGTTATTATGTACAAAGATCAAATTTATACAGTGAAAAAAATAACATCATAAAAGAGTAAAATATTATTTGGAAAATATTTAGTTTCTAACATTATCATTTTTTCATACTAACTACAGTACAGTAGGATGCATTAAATATAATTTTTACTTATTGCATTTTTAACTTAATTTTATACTAAGTCTGATAATTGACATAAATGAAGATCAATGTTTTGAAAAAAGGAACATGGTGATGGGGAAAAAAAAAGAAAAGAAAGCAACCGCGATGGGAGGAAAAACTATTCCTGTTAGTTTGGGAGGGAACGCAATAATTTTGCGAGAAAATGCAAAAGCATTGAAACATGATAATTTTGCGAGCGAACACAATGTTTCTCAGGGAAAGCAATGATTTTGCAAGAGAACACAAATGTTTTATGAACGAAAGCAAAGTTTCTTATCGGAACGCAATAGTTTTGCAAGAGAACGCAAAAATTTTGAAAGCGAGGAAAAATGTGTCAACAAGAAAACACAAAAGTTTTAAAAATTAATGTAAAATGTCTTGACGAAACGTAATAGTTACGTGAGAGAACGCAAATTTTTGAAAGTGAAAGAAAATTTTCTCGTTGGAATGTAATAATTTTCCGAAAGAACGCAAAGGTTTTGAAATTAAACGAAAAATCTATCGTGGGAATTAAATAATTTTGCGAAATACCGCAAAAAATGTAAAGTTAATGAAAGATTTCTCATTGGAATTAAATAGTTTTGTGAAAGAACGCAAACGTTACGCAAGCAAAGGAAAACATTCTCTTCGGAAAGCAATATTTTTGCGAAAGAACGCAAACGTTATGCAAACAAAAAAAAAAAGTTTCTCATCGGAACACAATACTTTATCAACTTAAAGGGGTCATTGGATGCCCATTTTCCACAAGTTGGTATGATTCTTTAGGGTCTTCATGAAAAGTCTACAACATTCTTTGGTTAAAATTTCTCAGTGGTGGTGTAAAACAACACCCTTTTTACCCTGTCAAAAACAGCTCTGTTCACAGCGAGCCGTTTCGGTGCATGTCCCTTTAAATGCTAATGAGCTCTGCTGACGAGCAGTTCTCGGAGACTGTTAACTTTAGAGGCATTTGTAGCATAACTTGCACATTATTAGGAAAGGTGATTTGCAAAGATTCATTTTAAAAAAACTTATATTCCCTTCTTCTAGAGGTGAAGCTGAGGTGAAGCTGAATCACGAATGATTCACACGAACATAGGCGCATTTAGGTAGATTGGAGGACGCATTCCCTTCAAAAACAAACATAATCCACTGCATCTTCAGCGGCTAAGATGTCAGGTGTAAATGACGACTGCTATGTTAATTATTACATCCAACAACAGAACACCTCAATCTTAAAAAAAAAGCATTGGGTGGATTTTTATCATTATAGGGTGGTTGTGTACACACTCTGCCAACACACATTTATGTTTAAACAACATGTAAAGTGAATTTTGCATCCGATGTTCCCTTTAAAAGTTTTTGCAAGCGAACGCTAATGTCGAAATATACTTTTTTCTCGCATCTCATATTTTTCCATCACCATGTCCCTTTTAAGGGCTCCATAATGTGAGCATGTTATTAGCTCATATGAATTTTAATAAAGTTTCGTGTAACAGTTGAAGGACTCACCTGTGTTTTATCACCTGTCCAGCAGCGTCGTTACGCAAAGCTCTGTCCATCCAGAATCTGACGCAGATCGAGACGCCATGGGAAGGTGTGACACTGAACAGGTGTCTGATCGCAGCCATAACCATCCTGCTGCTGAGCTCCGGTTTACAAAGAATACACGGCAAGTTTATGCCAAATGCAGGCTCAAATAACATCTAAAAACAACAAAACGACTGACAGATGTTTTCTCCTTATGCAGAAGCCGTCAGAGGCCGCAAAGACGTCAGTGAAGAGCTCATAGCACTAAACGAGAGACATACTCTGATTAAAAGAGGGAAAATAACACCACATGAGGTGAGGACAAAAACAAACACAAGATCTATGAAGGTAAATATATCGCTTTTGCAAATAAAGAGTTGTTTTTCTATGTAAAGACTCGCAAGACGGCCGTTTTTGACCGTTGCCCGCGCCGCTCAAGTTTGAAATGCTTCATTCTGATTGGCCAACCGGGTAACTGAAACCGGCGCTACTTTCATGCGTCTCGTATCACTCCGCGGACTCCCGCTTTTTTCTTTCACACAATTATTAGCGACATCTTGCGTCTCAGTTATTTAATAACGTAGCGAAAATTAACTCAGAATGCACGGTATTAATATTACTGTAATGTTGTTGCTGTTTTTGGCTTGTTTTATACATTGCGATGGACTTTTTGTCTTAGCGGCGGAAGCTTCATGATAATATACAGATAAAATGATTTAAATAATTCAATTCAAATCAATATTTCATATTAAAATGTATTTATTTGATGAGCAATACATAATTATTATCCACAGGGACATTATGGAAATACTGTACAGATTTAGGCACAAAAAATGTTATTTCACACATCTGTATGTAAAAATAGTAATCATTTATATTTGAATCAATACTCTTAGCCAGACACTTCCTTATGGGAAACATTTTTCTGGTGGATTGATGATGATGATGACGGAAAATCCAAGAGAGCGACTCGCGGGAGAGTTTCCAGGGGCCTCAGACACCGGGCCCTTCCGGACCTCAGGCTCCTGAAGAAAAGAGAGACTAAATTCACTGAGCGCAGAAGAAGAAGAAGACACGAAGTAGATGAGACTAAAGAGAAACTGACAAAAGAGAAAGAGATGAAAGTCAAGAAGAAGGTCAAGGAAGTGGAAGAAGAGAAGAAGGACCTGGAGAAGATGAAGAAACCCAAGAAACCAGCGAACGAGAGCAAGCAAATACCTATGAAGAAAGAGAATCAGTGATGTACTGATGCATAAAGAAAATAGGGCTAATGGCATATGTGCTCAAATTATCATGAAAATAATGCAAAATGATCTTAATGGTCCTAAAGGGATTCATTTTCTTTAGCAAAATGTGTTTTCTTTTGATTACAGGGTGAAATATGTTCTTGACACTCTCAGATCTTTACGCACTTCTCTAGTCAGTTGATGATAACGTGTATAATTTGGTGCTTTTTTGTGTTTTTGCTTTGCAAAGTCTGTATTTTTCAGACACCTGATGGTAACTTGATTGAAACCATAAACCCCTTGAGATTTTTATGGCACTTTTTTTGCAATTATGACTGCAAGCAAAACACATTTTCTGCCAGAGAGTATTAAGTTTCAGATGCTACTGAAATCATTGAATACTGTCAGGTGAGATCGACAGGTTACAGTAAAAATAATTAGTATTTCAGTTTCTTTTTAAAATGTTTAAAGTAATATTTAAGCCAAAGCTGTAAAAGTATGGAAGCATATGGGTAGCAAAATTCATTTTGAAATGTAATATGCAAAATGGCAATGTATTTCTGTATTTAAATTTACATTTTCCCAAACATATGTGCAACATTTAGTGCAAAATGAAAATTCAATTATATAATTTACATTTGCCATTTTCTAAACATTTTCTAGTTTTAATATGTAAATTAAAAACATATTTTAACGCTTTATAAGTTGCAAAATTAAAATGTAATTGTATTACCCAAATTGATTAGATATGTTTAACATGTCAAAGCAAAAACTGTAACAAAATTATCATTTAAATGCCATTTTTTCCTAAATGCATTAAGACTTACGAGTAGGACACTTGGGATTGCATTTTCATCGTGAGACCGCGTGATAATTGTAGCAAAATGCAGTGTTAATTTCAAAATGCATTCTGAGCCAAAGGTGCAGCAAAAGGGAAGCAAAATGGTTAATTAAATGTCTTTTATTTTTCTTAAACTTTTTTGCTTGGACATGTTAAACATATCTAATCAATTTGGGTAATACAATTTCATTTTAATTTTGCAACTTATAAAGCTTTAAAATATATGTTTTTAATTTACATATTAAACTAGTGTAGAAAATGGCAAATGTAATTTATATAATTGAATTTTTATTTTCATTTTGCACTAAATGTTGCACATATGTATGGGAAAATGTAAATTTAAATACAGAAATACATTGCCATTTTACATATTGCATTTGCTACCCATATGCTTCCACATAAAAGTAATGCAATGCAAAAATAAAGCTTTTTTTAAAAATGTATGTAAAAAGTGTTTTGAGCTCTTTTTTTTTTTTTTTAAAGTTAAATAGTTCACCCAAAAATGAAAATGTGCTCACCCTCAGGCCGTCCGAGATCAGGATGAGTTTGTTTCTTCATCAGGTTTGTAGAAATGTGTCTCTGCATCAGTGTCTCAGCAATGGATGCTCTGCAGTGAATGGGTGCCGTCAGAATGAGAGTCCAAACAGCTGATAAAAACATCACAATAATCCACACCACTCCAGTCCATCAGTTAACATCTTGAGACGACAAAAGAAACAAATCCATCATTAAGACATTTTAACTTAAAACCGTCGCGTCTGACCAAAATATAAGTCCATAATCCATAATAACGCTTCCTCCAGTGAAAAAGTGGTCTGGTCTGAATCAGGAGAGAAATCTGCACAGATCAAGCAGCGTTTACAAGCCAAAACAGCTCTAAACAAATATGTGGCTGGATTTTGATGTGAGAGACAACAGGAGATGCACTTTTTCACTGGAGGAAGAGTTATTATGGATTATAGACATGTATTTCAGCAACAGTTTGAAGTTAAAAATATCTTGATGGATTTGTTTCTCACAAACACACAGCT
Source organism: Tor tambroides (assembly GCA_021397915.2). Classification (NCBI taxonomy): domain Eukaryota; kingdom Metazoa; phylum Chordata; class Actinopteri; order Cypriniformes; family Cyprinidae; genus Tor; species Tor tambroides. Next base: position 4,427 of record JAFVLL020041801.1, on the reverse strand, counting down.
TTTCACTTCATAAGAAATCAACTTTACTAACTGACCAAAGCGATTTTTGCCTGGTGGAAACCAAAATGAACATGAAAATCCCTTGAGCTCCCAACAACCTTATCAAAACATTATGCAACATAAAAATCAGTCGTCACAATATGATTTAGCTATAATAGTTTTTGGGATACACTTCGCTAAGTCACCATGAAATTAAAATTGACATTATATATATAAACTGGAATACTGCAGTGTTTATTATGAAAGATTTATCATTTATTACCTATGCACATCATAACTTTTTACTTTTTATTTCATGTGTCCTTGTAATATTAAATTAAAAAAGCTTCAATTTTTCTGTCTCCTTGCAATGACATATTTTCTCTAATGACATGTGCACAATAATCCCTCCAGCACTCACATGAGATCATTGCAATCAGCAAGCAACAACCATCCAATCAGTTCCTGATAGACAAAATCAAGACCCACCCTGCATTTTTGTCTCATCTGAGAAATTCAGATATACATCACATTAGGGAAGAAAAGACGATCACAACTTCCGTTTCATGTCAAGATTTAATAATAATAAAAAAAGCATAAAAATTACTTTTGGACATTGTTTGGTCAAAGTCGAATTCTCTAAACATCAGTGTAAATTAACAGCACTGTCAAATCACTACATATTTAGAGGTTTGTGTAGACGAAAAAGGAGAAAAACTAAATAAACGTTGTGTCTAGAAAGGTAAATCGTTAACAGTTGAATCCTTTACGTATAATGCATTATAAAAAAAAACTCATTTTCATAGATAATTGCAACCAAAGTTAAAATGCATTATAATATTTGAAGGTTTGTTTGTGTTTTAATGCATTATACTTTCTAAAGGTGTAACTATGTATACATCAGTATTATAACTGTGGTTACGATTACTCATGAGATCATATAATGCATTATAAGGTTAATGCATTAAAATACTTTTACAATGCATTATACATAAAGGCTTCAAGTGAAGTCTAACTCAGAAATGCTTCAGGCTACCCGTCCATGGGGAGCGGCGGCCTCAGGTGAGGAGGCAGGGCACCTGGAGGGGGCATTTGCGGGTGCATATGTGGCAGCATGGGGGCTCCGGGGGGCATCCCATGTATTCCTCCCGGCGGCGGCGGAGGCATGGAGTCACGTGGACCGAGTCCAGTGATCAGTGAAGGCGGACGCTTCACGCCGACCGACACCGCCTGACCCGGTGGAGCAAGCAGAGCTTTCTCCACCTTAAAGTGAAACTGCAGAAAAAACTGGAGAACGAGAGCTTGTGTTCAGCACATGTGTTCAGGTCTAGATAAACACAAATGATTTTATCCATCTGTTCTCACCTGCTTCGTTTCTCTATTCCAGTGAGTCCAAAAACGAGTCTCTGCTTTGTCGATCTCTCGACTGGGGACCTGAAAATATGATAGAAACAATGACATCAAAACCCAGTAAAGCCTGACATATGAAATAAGTGAGAAAAAGTTTTTTTAATACAGTTTCTTGAACCTTTAAAAAAAATTGCATGCAGGTTTTATGTTTTGTATCATATTTGATGCATCAGGCTTTTATGGCTCGTATTAGTCTGATATAGTGAGAATATGAAGCTCAATTTTATTCAGAGACTCAAACTGAGCAAAAATATGCAATTTGCAGCAGATGCAATATGATGATGCTTGTAATGTAAATCAATGAGATCTTTATAACAGTACAGCAGATACTGACATAAAATGATCTAAATATCAGCGGTCGCTCTATATCTCCAATAATATGTCTCAGTAAGATGAGATGTAAATGATCCAAACATATAATGCTGATTGAGAGATGAAGAAATAAAGGCTCCTCAGAAGATGTGAGATGAAGATCATTCCTCCGCTGAGGAACAGTGAAAGTAAAGCTTCTGGAAACAAACGCTCCTCAAAAGATCCTGATGATCAGATTTGAGACTAAAAAATGATTGATGGAGAATCAGGGGTTAACCTTGAACGCGATGGTTTCATACGGCTCGGCTGCGAACAGCAGATACTGCCAGCGACGGTCCGGAGGCTCGATTCTCTGCTCATACGCTGACATGAAGCGATGCCTCGGCCCGATACTTTCTGCTATCTCTGGGTAATCAACCTGAAAATAACAAGGACACCGTTTATTATGTCAATGCATTTTTCAGATGGATCTTAGATCTCAGGATGGCTGAGAAATGACTGGATTTACCTGGAAAAGCAGACTCTGCTGTCCGGTCTCTGGATCCCTTTGTTTTGTCACTATGGGCAAAATAAAAGAAATAGGTACATCTGTTAATCATTGACATTTAGACCTAAATCAGGTTCTCACAGCTTTTGACCAATGAGTTACCACGACTGTCCAGTCATTTGTGATGATTGAAAATGGATTTCTTCAAATGACTTTATAGATACTGTAAATTATATAGAAAAATGTATATTCGCTACTGAAATTTCAATGACTTTTCCAGGGCTGGTAAGTTAAATATTTCCTACAGGTTTTCTCCATGACAATAGGAACTGTGTCTATAGAACAAATGAATGGGATTCACTCATGAGCTAAAGAAAAATCAATCCTAAAACACATCTTAAATTTGTTTTTGTTTTTTGCTGATTTACAAAAAAGGCCTAATATTAACTAGTTTCATGATGCTGAGTTCAAAAACACCAATAAAAACTTTCCATGTACAGTTTTTTTTCACAAAGAAAGAATGAAGATTTTTCAAATTATATTTATGTATCTGCTTTAATGCGATTATCAAAATAAAAACAGTCAAGATATGGTTTTAGTGACAAAGATGGTTTCGAAATATGTCATTATATTACATTAAATAACTTACAATCTGCAAATGAGTGGGAAAATATGCTCCATTTAATGTCAATGAACTTTACATAAACAGAAATTTATAAATAAAGCAGCTTTTTTCTTTCTTTTTTTAAACAAAACCTGTCTTTTTTTGTGGCTGTTTGGATGCTGTAAAACACAACAGATGCAGCAGAAAACATCAGGCTCATGTTTGCATCATCTTCTGTCTCGGGCCATAATTATAACCTTGAAATCAGGATTAGACATAAAATAATGTCATGCATGTAAAAATGGGCTGAGAACTGAACAGACAGTTGTAATCTGGCTCAGATTCAGACAGGAGTCATGTGTTTTTGGTGTTAAGGGAGAAAACAAGACATCTTCACCTTACAAATGGTTGTAAAAGCAAAAATGCTATGAAATGCTTCATATTTAGTGAGAAAGTGTGATGTGCTTCAGCAATACAGACACTGTATTTTTGCATTCAGCGCTGCAAAATTAGTAGGAAACACATACAATGCAGGTCAGTGTCTTACCTTTATAACCCGGTCTGCCAATCTTGACAAACTTCTTCACCTCAACCTTGACTTTCTCTGGAGCGGGTTGAGCCGTCGCTTCCTTCGCCTCTTTTGCAGCTCGTCTTGCTCTAAAATAGAAAAGTACAGACAACACAATGAGTTCCTCCTCTACACTGAACACAATCCTGATAATAACAGCTCCAAAAATGCACTTACAAGTTAGTCTGATGCTTTTTGCCCTGTGTGTGAGCGAGATAACTTCCCTAGAAGAGGAAAATCACAAACGCAATGAGAATTGATGTTTAAGGTGAACGTTTGTAAAGTGCATTAGCGTCACTCAGAGCTCACACCTCATTATTGTGCAGCGTGAGACACAGTTTACACTCATAGGAGCCCAAGTGGTTTTTCATGAAGTATGGATCTTTGTTGATGTCTATGGTCTCTAAGGCCAGCTGCCGCAGTCGCTCACGCCGGTCTCGGTTGCTCTCGGACGCGGAGGCGACTCCGCTGCCTGTTTTTCCTCTAGCTCTGTGCTGGAAATCCATGATGGCAGATCCCTCTCCTCACACTGCTGCTCCTGGAACCACAGAAGAGGAAAACACGTTTAAACAAGACGGAAATATGACAGAAAATCATCTGAAATTCAAAGAGTTTGATGGCTGAACTCCCGTCCCGCTAGCACACTCTTATTTCAAAATTTACTGAAGTTAGGGTACATAAATCTGCAAAGATGTGGAGGTTACAAACCAACAATAAAAGAGAAGAGCTTGATAATTTTATATTCACATACAGAAGTCTGAAATTTACAGCAAACAGCTTGTTAAATTGTAAGGATCAGAGAAATGTGTATATATAGTGACCCTGGAGCACTAAACCAGTCTTAAGTCGCTGGGGTATATTTGTAGCAATAGCCAACAATACATTGTATGGGTCAAAATTATCCATTTTTCTTTTATGCCAAAAATCATTAGAATATTAAGTAAAGATCATGTTCCATGAAGATATTTTGTAAATTTCTTACCATAAATATATCAAAACTTCATTTTTGATTAGTAATATGCATTGCTAAGAACTTCATTTGAACAACTTTAAAGGCGATTTTCTCA
>JAFVLL020041800.1:0-19547 GCA_021397915.2 Tor tambroides | reverse complement strand
ATTTTTTGTGTATATATATATATATATATATATATATATATAGATGAAGAGTTCAGATGCAAAAGCCTCTAAGTGCCGTCTGAAATTTGTGTGTCATTTTTATATATTAAGTTACACATCAAATGTTTTATATATTAAGTTACACATCAAATGTTCAGATATTGATATCGTCAGGGTTCTGTCACTTCGGTCTAGTTTATTCGTGGTTTTGTGGCAGAGCCCTGACACTCCCTCTTGACATGTTTTCTGGTGAGCGCACGCGGCTTCGAGTGTGCTCCAGCCATGCGCTCTCTCGTCTTCGTGCTCTGTTTCATGTTGGAGCGTGGTGTTCGGATCCCGGCACTCCTGTCTTGTTCAGGCTCAGTTCTGGTTTCTGTGTCGGAGTTCGGACACTTACGCTCCAGATTTGGTCTTGCTGTGGGAGCGTGCGGTCTCGAGTTCGCTCGGGCCGTGCGCTCCTCTGTCCGTGTGCATTGTGTTTTGTTTGACACGCGGTTCGGGTTCGGCCGCGTGCGTTTTCGTTGTCTTTTGTTGCACGCAGCTCGTTTTTCGGCTGCGTGCTTTCTCTTGTTTTGTCTTGTTCTGTGTCGCACGCAGCTTGTGTTTTTTCACTGGCTGCATGCTTTCGTGTTTGTCATGTTTTGTGTGAACACGCGGCTCGAGTCTCATTAGCTGCGCGTTTATGTCCTGTTTTACACATGGCTAGTGATTTTGTTTTGCTGGCCATGTGCTTGTGTTTTTGTTTTGTGTGAGCACATGGCTTGTCTTGTTTGGTTCTATGTACCATGTGCTCTCATGTCTATTTTCTTGACCCCACCCCTCTTGTTTCCTGATTATTGGTTAATTTGCCCCACCTGTGTTCCCTCATTTCCCTCCTCATTTGCTCCCTATTTATTCCCCTTGTGTTGACAATCCTGTGCGAGTTCGTTGTCTAATGTGGTCGGTGATCCCCTTGTCCAGCCTTGTGCCCGTCTGTTTTCCCCTATGGGGTAGCTTTTGTTTGTTTATTTTATTTTTGTCTTAATAAAGCCCTTTTTCCTCCTGCAATTGAGTCCTCACTCTCCTCCCTTCACCCGCACCTGACAGATATTACTTAACTAATAAGTTCCATAAACCCCTCTTTGATATAATTGGACTTTGTTATTGCCAAAATCAAATTTATTTAGCTGTCATGATACCAAAGATACTCGATTCCTGTTTTTTTACAGCAATACTGAGGTCCTCAGCTAAATGAGACACTTAGACTCATTAATGAGCGACTGTATTTGGGTCCTTACTGGAATCAATAAACAGTTTCAAAACTATGATTAACATAATCCGTTCTAATCATCTTTTGTTATTATACATAAAAGTTAATTGTTAATCACTTGTGTCAAAGGCAGCTAATCATGGTATGCTAATATTACAGTATAAACATTATTGAATATTTTTTGTAATAACCTCAGGTTCTTCAGCTCAGTGTTAATTTAGCTCTTACTGTAGACTGCACACAAGTGAAATATTCAGAAATTGACATTTCCAAATATCACCAGCAACTGAACATGTTTCTCTTTGACTTCTATATTCTCTCTAGCCTAAGTAATGAAGCGCAGTAAGGCAAAATAAATTCATTGCTTACCAATGCAATTCTGTGCTCTAGCCTATCATTTTAATAACTGACGTACTCCATGTTATTACATGACTCTCTGCAATACTTGATTCTGATTGGTTAATCAAGATGTTCTGCAGTAAAATATCACATCACTCATATCACTCCATTGTCTTTTTTTCTCGTCACAAATTTAAAACATTTTAAGCTTATATGTGGAGATAGGAGAAACCTATAGAAGGATAAACATCACTGCAACACTTCACCGATCTGGGCTTTATGGCTGTGTGGCCATCAGTGAAGACACATGAAAACACACTTGGAATTTGCAAAACAGCACCTAAAGGACCCTCAGACTGTGAGAAACAAGATTCTCTGGTCTGATGAAGCTCAATCCTAAGCATCATGTTCGAAGGAAACCAGCTCTGCCCAACACCTGCAGAGTACCATCCCAAAAGTAAAGTGTGCTGGTTGCAGCCTCATGCTGTGGGGCTGTTTTTCAGCGGCAGGGACTGAGGGATTCATCAGAGTAGAAGACAAGCTCAATGCACTAAAATATAGAGATCGCCTTAATGAAAACCCAGTCCAGAGCATTTAGAACCTCAGACTGGGCAGAAGGTTCACCTTTAGACAGGACAATGACCCAAAGCACACAGCAAAAGTGGCTTATAGACAACCCTGTAAATGTCCTTGAGTGGCCCAGCCACAGCCTGGGATTGAACCCAATCAAGTATTTCTGGAGAAACATGAAAATGTCTGCCCCCATCCAACCTGACAGAGCTTGAGAGGTGAAGCGGCGAGGAGAAGAATGGCAGATAATTGCCAAATGATGATGTGCAAAGCTTGTCGCATCATACACAAAAAGATTTGAGGCTGTAAAGGTACTTAAACTAAGTATTGAGTTAAGGGTTTGAATAGTTATGCAATGTACTTATTTCAGTTTTTTTTAATATAAATTTACAAAGTTGTGACAGTTCTGTTTTTGCTTTGCCATTATGGTGTATGGAGTGTAGATTGATGTGGAAAAAAGTAATTTAAAGCAGTTTAACATAAGGCTGCAACATAACAAAATGTGAAAAAAATGAAGGGGTTTGAATACTTTCGCAAGGCACTGTATGTATGTGTATATATATATACATACATACATACATACATACAAATACATATACATACATACACACACACACACACACACACACACATATATATATATATATATATATATATATATTATTTTAATTAATATAAGCAGCTGTGTAATTTATATAAAGACATTTGTATGTAGCCAAAAAGTCTATAATATGTAATTGCAGGTCCAAAATGGAACAAATGAATTCAGCACATGCTGTTAAGAGAATGTTTCATTAAGACATGACTTTCCTTGCTTTATTTGTTAGGTTCTGTCCATCTGTCCTAAGGACATGCGTGCAGACATCTGTGTGCACCTCAACCGCCAGGTGTTCAACGAGCACCCTGCCTTCCGGCTGGCCAGTGATGGCTGTCTGCGCTCTTTGGCGGTGGAGTTCCAGACCACACACTGCGCTCCAGGAGATCTCATCTTCCACGCAGGGGAGAGCGTGGACACTCTTTGCTTTGTGGTTTCTGGATCGCTGGAGGTCATTCAGGATGATGAGGTTATTGCCATTTTAGGTGAGTTAAATCATTCTTTCCACACTAAAAAATACAAGCAAGACCTCAGGGGTTAGTTGTCACATAGGGAAGTCATCACAAGGGCTATATCTCAAGTTACTATAAGATTTTGTGCTGAAAATCCAAATACAGAAATGTGTGTTGGTTTGAAACACCTATGGTTTAAACAGCTAATTCGGTCTACTAAACTAAAATTGAGTAAACAAGTGAACACAGTAAAACCACACTACCATACATTAACACTAAATTAACTAGTATCTGCTAGATCTACTAGAAAGTTGATTTCTAATAGTCTTAGATTTGGTTAATAGCAAGACTGGCAAAGTTGCCATTGTGACAACTTACCCCTTATATTGTGACAACATACCCCATTGTGGTCACAAGAAATCAGCTGTGTGTACAATAAACTGTATCTTTTTTCTTAGCCAGTAATGTTGAAAATGTTCAATAGCTTTTGAACATTTAGTCCTCAAGACCGCAAGATATGTGCCTGTACAAAATTAACTTTCAAAAATAAACTTGAGAAGTATCCAAAATATTCTGTTTTTAAGCAGCATGGATGTTCTTGAACAAATACAGAACCCTGTTTTATTTCAATATATACTTTGCTACTGCTGTTAATATTTTCTGCACAACATCCTGCATTCTCATTAAACTCAAGAAAGCCCAGTGCTGCACAATTAGCCAGTTTGTACTACAGCAATACTTCAGAGCTCTGCAGGTTTTTCCTGAGGGCACACACCGCAGCTCCAAAACATATCAAGCGTCGGATAAGTGCAGAAAAATAACAATCTTACAAAGGGAACAATACTAATGCAGTGGATCCTAAAAGATGGTTTTCACACAGGATCTTGCACAGTGAACTCACTAACGTTCGTTCTCCGAAGTAACATAAAAGCCCACAGTCTGCTCCTTGCGTTATATGTGGCATTTGTTACTCTGTCCACGCCGTCTCCTTATCCTGCTGTAATGGAACTGTGGGGACCGATTCTCTGTCCATTGATTGTTGAGTCTTTTGTTCCACAGGGATGTGCACTGATAGTTCACAGTCTCCAGTGCAGCCAGTGCTCTAACAATGACCAGATTTGTTGTCAGAGAAAAAGGCATATTTTTAAGCACAAATGCAAACTGCTTTTGTAAAAGATGAGTAAGTCCTGGCTTGTAAACCTTTTATTAAAAATGGAGGAAACAATAACTATCCTGACCTTGATGATGTGTCCAATTTGTGTACAGTTTTATTTTTTTCATATGTCTCTGCAACAAAAGGACAGTTTCTACCTCCTTATTTAACTCTGAGCCTGGAACCAATTCCACTATGAACAATAAAAACAAGACGACAATTTTGTTTTGATGAACACGTGCGCATACAGGCACGTTTTAAGACTTTTTCTCTCTCTTTGAACGGACTATTTCTTAATCTCTTCATCTCTTGAGTCTTGCTGATGTACCGCTGCCACAAGAATGTGACGTGCCCTTCAGTGACTTGTGTGTAACTGCAAACGACATGACATTAGACCTTATGAGACACTGTAGAGAGGAAGTTAACGTCTCTTCTCTCTAATGGGGATTTGGATCAGATGCTCTTTTGCTTTAATGATTATGAAATGAAATAAGATGCGAACGCTGTGAGTTAATTAGCCCCAAGGCGTTTACTTGAACCCACCAGACTAAACCTGCTGGGCTCCTAATGATGCCCCTCATCAAAAGCACTGAACACTGGGTACTTTGTACAGATTCTCTCCTGAGTGTGGTGTGTGAACTTAGAAGATACTGTACCTATGTCATACTGTAGTAAGATCTATCTATGGAAGCTTGTTTCTGCCATGGGATAAAAAAAAACAAAATACAAAAGGTAATTGGGCCTTTTTATCCCACAAGTCTGAAATGTAGGATATAAACCATTAATTCTGAGATGCAAACTCAAAATTCAGAATTTTTTTTTTTTTAACGATTTTGACAAATACAGCTCAAGTTTGACTAATTTCAGAAATCCAGTCAAATTTCCTGGATTTTTTTCCAGCAACTTTATTTCTGATGTTGTTTCAAACTATACTCCCTGTCTCCTGTCCCAGGTAAGGGTGATGTGTTTGGTGATGTGTTCTGGAAGGAATCCACACTGGCTCATGCCTGTGCTAACGTGAGGGCTCTGACATATTGCGACCTGCATGTCATCCGGAGGGATGCGTTACTCAAAGTGCTGGAGTTCTACACGGCCTTCGCCAACTCCTTCTCCCGAAACCTCATCCTCACCTGCAACCTCCGCAAGCGGGTAAGTGCTACATACTTATCACCAAATATCACATTCTAATGGCAACAGACTTTTGCTGAATCCCTTCTAAAAAGCCTTAGAGAATAGAACTCAAACATGATTGCCCACTTTTTCTTAAGTCTTGGTTCAAGAAGTCTCTTTTTTTCCATTCATTTTCTGCATTGGCATTTAAAAATCTAGACATTAGAAACCCTGAATAAAACCAACCAGCTCTAAGATGTAAAAGTAAAAGTACAATATACAAAAACCAGATACAAAGAAAAAAGTGTGTTTACTGCTTTATGAGTGAAATAAACTATTTTGTGATTATTATTTTTATATTTCTTTTTTCTTTTGCCATATCAATCAGATTTTTTTGTTTTAGAGATTCAAGTACATCCTGGTGCACTTTGACCTGAATGTGTGTTGTGCAGTTCTGCTGTGTGCAGTGTTGGCATGAGTTCAGAGCTCTGTTGTGGCTTTCAGACCTGACCTCACATTCCTTAAATACATAAATGATTCATTCTGACAGACCGCCCATGGAGAACTTTGGGTCTCTTGACAAAAGAAAGACCCTGTGCACTCACAACACAATTAGAAGACCTCAGCTGTGCACTTTACTGCCATTGAGTTACATAATTAGAGAGCATTGTGTAAAACTATATTTAGATGCAAAGATTTTCTCTCTTGCTGTATCTAATCTATATTATTGAGGGAACGATGCACTGAAATTTGGTGTGCTAATGTCATTTTTAAATAATGAGTGAAGGGAGATCCTTCTTGTATGCCTTCAAGTAAACAAAATAAATTACTAAATTCTTTCATAGAGCTGCTGGACTTCTTGGACACAGACAGGAATCAGTGAGCCATGATATTAATTTATTTCCTCTGGCCACAGCAAAAGAGGACCTGTCTAATGAGAGGATACTTTGCTAAGGGCACAAATTAATTGATTTAAAGGTTTATGGTTCTTCAAGGTCTCTGAGTAACTTTGAGTTCATGAATTTTGCATGCAGCTGATTTGAGCTCGGGATATGTCTTTCATTAGTAGACTACATGCTTTCACTCCTAATGAAAAAATCTTGTTGCATTATTACTTTTGCTTTTTAATGAACATACTGTGATTTTACTGTTGATTATTATTTGAATATGCTATCTTAGACTTTAGTTCCATCATTTATATTAGATTTAAGAACCATCGTTTAAAGTGACCAGGCTGAGGTGAAAATAGTGTGAAGTGTTTTAAGGGCAGAGTGTTGGTTTCTTTGTCGGTGGAGTGACAGAGGCCGCCCCTTTTCCCCCACTGTGCTCAGTCGACTGGGTAACGCTGCTGATGGGCCGGCTTTACTGAGGAGAAACGGCCCCCCGCAGCGCACACTCTGAATAAAGCATGAGTCAAATCAGCGGGAATACACGCACACACACCGAATAACACACACCACACACATTTATCATGCATGATAATAAGAAGAAGTGTGGCCTCCTACTACTATTATTACGTTATTGTCATCTCATCTTCACCCTACACACAACATAACAAATGTTGGTCATGTTGTGTTGGCGTTGGTCAGAAATTTAAATTTGTAATTATAGCATATAAAACATATAATATACAATCAATATGTAATTACACTGGACTATTTAATGATATTTGAATAATATTAATATATTATATTCATATTCATCAGAAGTCCCTTATGCTCACCAAAGCTACAATTATATAATCAAAAATACAGTAAAAACTAATAATAATATTGTGAAATATTATTATTAGAATTTTAAATAACAGTTTTTTTTTATTATTATTTTTAATATATTTTAAAATGTAATTTATTTCTGTGATGGCAAAGCTGAATTTTCAGCAGCCATGACTTCAGGCTTCAGTGTCACATGATCCTTCAGAAATCAAGAAAAAATTATTATTATTAACATTTATTATTAAACTTTTAATATTAATTTTCTTGGATGAGTATAAAGTAAAAAAAAAAACATTTATTTGAAATAGAAGTGTTTTGTAAAATGTCTTTACTGTCACTTTAGATCAAGTTTAATGCATCCTTGCTGAATAAAGTGATTACTTACAAAATCTTACTCACCTTAAACATCCTGGATTTATTTTTTCACTGAGCTCATCACAATGCATTCTGGGAATGGGTGAAATATATTTGTGATGATGCCTTAGAATTTGGCTCAAAAGAGGTGTTTTAGGAGGCGGCACTATTATAAAAATAAAAGATTCACAGCCCAAGTTCTCACACTTTCTTTAAAGGCTTCTTCGGCTGTCCTTCAGACTCCCTCATTATCGCTTATCTCTGCTGGTCAACGTCTGAACGGCTCACTGAGATCCTGATTGTAAGGAAAAAAGCTCAGTGAAAGCCCTGTAAATATCTCTGAAGCAAAGGTCACTCTAAGAGAGCCGCAGAGCCCCAGGCCTTTGGCCACTAGTGTGTTAGTGAGTGAATTTTTCCACTGCTTTACATTCAGTCATGGATTAGCTGTGCGGTGTGCTTTGTAAAGAACTGTTCCTGTGAACTCTCTCTTTTTTAGTTAAACTCCTGTGGTTCATGATGGTCAGAGTAGATCACATTAAGCTTTGTGGAACCGACGAGCTTTGATGGTTTGATATTGACAGACATTGTTTGGCAGTTTTAAAGGAAAGGTCTGAGTTTATCTATCCCATTTCAAGGCCACATGTTCAGTAGACGATCCCTTTGCTAGGTCGGCAGACAATGCAAGCCAATCTCAAATGAATACTCCACCATTACCCGCTGGGCTCACAACTGTTTGTCTTTGGCTGCTGATTAGTGTCAGATCGGAGTCTTTTTTTGCCTGAGCTGATTCATCTAGGCAGCAAACGCAAAGAGGAAGCAGAATCCTCCACACCTGCCATGCTTTCCTCCTAACAAGATTTACAAGGCCTTTGGAAAGCTGCAAACCCCTGCCAATAAGGTGGGCGAAGCAACTTTATCATCCCCTCCATTACCGACAGGACAGGCAGAGAGATGCTCTCTCAGCAACAAGAGTAAGATTCATACAGAAATCATCAGAACACAGTGTGTCCACACAGAAAATAAGCCGTGCTTAATAGAACAGCTCACTTGTTTGGTGCATTGACCAGCAGTGTCCCATAGTGAATCCTTTTAAGAATTTGTGATGTTTGAATTTTACATTCAGGGATCTTTTACATCCATTTTTAATGCCTTGCAAAAATGAACATTTGGTTTTCTGTGATACACTCTACATTGTTGTAAAATTCTGAGGATTTGTCACCAAGGTAATGGTGACTAGCCGGATGACATAGGGTTTTGTCAAATTTGCAAAAATGACATGCTAGTCTTGGAAGCATCAGTATGAATGTTTGTGTATTGTACTGTTCAAAAGTTTGGAAAAGTGACAGTAAAGACATTTACATTTTTAGAAAAGATTTTTATCACTGATCTTTTGAACTTTCTATTCATCAAAGAATTGGCATAGATAATAAAGTAAATGTTTCTTGAGCAGCAAATCAGCATATTACAGAAGGATCATGTACGTAACACTGAAGACTGGAATAATGATCACAGAAATAATAAATGCAGATAAAACTTAAAAAAAACAAATCTTATCAACAACCCCAAATAAGTGTTATTGTGTGAGTATACATATAGTGACATGCTGAACTCTAAAAAAAATTGTTAAGTGTGTTTTTAAAGGCAAGAGAACTGCTGTTAAGCTGCAGTTTGGTTGTAGGTTGTGTGCATGTCTTACTGTGTGCATACAGTACATGCTCATCTAAAAACGTGACACAGAGAATATTCAAGTATTAGCTCAGTTTGAGAGAATATGTGGAAGAAAAGTGGTCAGTCAAATTCCAAAGGAAGCAAGACACATTTTTTTCCATTTGTCTTTGGTAAATAATGAATAGAAACAATTACAGCTGCTCCGTCTCATTGCCAGAAGGCAGTATGAGGTATCTGTTCAAATTGTTCCTTAATTTTATGTAAACAACAAGACTGGCTGATCTTATGCCGCAGGCTGTTTCAGTTCTTAAAGCTTTGTTGATAAGTTTGAAAAGCAAAGCAAGTAGATCACTATAATATTTTCTTTGGCCACTGTGGACATTATCGATAAAAATAGTAACTCTAATGGGCCATATGCCTTCTCTTACAGAATTACTTCAGGGATATATCTAAACTTCAAAGGCAATATATCAGTGTACCAAAATTACTTCAGAAGTATCCATGAAGCTACGTTTGTCCTGATCTCAAGTCTATATTATGTTCTGTAAACTTTGTGGAGACATTAAATAAGTTTAATAATCCTGAACATTAAGGTACATACAGTAGATGATATCTGAAACTTGATATAGTGAACATGAAAAGCAGTGGAAAAGTTCTTTTCACTTTAGAAATGAATCATAAATGTAAATTTTTCACCAACATTTTAACAATAATACCTCATTTTAGACAACTCGTGGCTGATTTTCTTCTTTGTTAGAGTCTTAAGATTTATTCCACTTGATTGTCATTAAATCTGTGCTGATCTGGAAATGATCCTTTTAGACTAGTTGAGGTTGGCTGGCAGGTCTGTGGGCAGAGACATGAATTGATTAAATGCAGCTTTTTGGCTCCAAGAGCAAAGGCCAAGATAGGTATTGATCCCCAAACAGAGACTCTAATTTTATGGCTTGCAAAATGGCATCGGCTCTCTGTAGCCGATGTATTCTTGACAGGAAGCATTATAGGTGAGTGAAAAGAGGCACTTGAATGTCTGAATACAGAAACATGGACGTGACCGTCTGAAAGGGACTATCATAGTCCTGACTCTGAAGTAGTGGGCAATAATCTGCTGATTGGCCGGCCGTGATTGGAAAGTGCTGAGCGGGCCGTTCCCGGGCTGGTGATGCCTCAGCATTGGGATGGGGGGGAGTGGACCCTGTCTTTGGCAGATCTTCAGATCTTCTCGCTATACTTTAAGTAGCAAAGCGGAGGAGTGTTGAATGGGAGGGGGGCTGCAAAGGAAGGATAAATGCCTGCCAGATCCCATTAATCTACACTGTTGGATTTTGCTGTGTTGGAAGACTCAGTGCACTTTTGTTTCAATTCCCTGTGCTTTTTGCCTTTACACCCATTTGCACTGCAGAAAATCATCTGAATCTTTCAAAACTCAGGGACACGTTTCAAATCTCCTACAGTGATTATCGCTGAGTTGTTTTACACCCAAACATATATAGCAATACCAACTATAAAAACAACTACCCTTGTGAGTCTCAGTCTTTACAGCTTATTTGCCCCTATATCTCTACGCAATGTATGGCTTATTTTCAACCCATACACAAGAATAGACTTTTTGTGTTTGTTGTGCTTAAAGCGGAAGTGCTCAGTCCAGAATTTTTTTCCATTCCTGCTTTAACACCAACCCAGGCATGTTAGAAATACATGACTGCCTACAATTCTGCAAAACTGAAAAAAACATATCTATACACACATTTCAGTTTCCATGTGAAATGAACACTATGGGCAATAAAAACAGCCACAGTTTTTGCTCCTTTTCACACAGATTATGATTATGATATCGATACTGGAGTCAAAAGAGCTCAAAACCTTGTATAAGGAAGCTAAAACAGCATGGTTGTTTTGGCAAATGAGTTTTCATCTCACGTTTGCTTTTGTTAACACTATCAGTTAGGTTTAGGTTTTAGTGTAGGTGTGTGTTAATTTTAAATGCAATAGAAGACATTTCATATCTGAACTGCCGTGATACGTACACCAAACAACATAAAATGCTGCCACAGTCACGTTTTGCAGAATATTAAAAATGCTATTTAGTGCCAGACACTGGATAGTTCAACTGTCGTTAAACATGTTACAAACTATGCAATATCAATATTTTAATATACTCACATCTGCAATGGAGAAAAATGATATGGCCTCTTGTGGATGTGTCATCGGCAAAGTGCAGCAAAATGTACCTTAAGCAAGGTATTTCAGGTTTTGCAAAAATGATGGCAGAATCACACATTTCCAATGAGCCTGGGTCGTCTAACACAGATTCCTGTAATTTTTGAGTGAGCTTGAATTCATCATTTGTGTTTGACTGAGCTGGAGGGATACCTCTGCATGAGTAAGCATATACAAACAAAAATAAGCTTAAGTCCCAAATGCATCTCTTGGTTATCAGACTTTTCTATCATCTTTTTTCATAATCAAGACCAGTGGAGTATTGAAGTATTGCTCATTGTAAATTAGCTTTTTCAGTTATATACATATATATTGACAGAATCAGCAAGTAACCATGCTGTTGCATTTTGCTCATGGGATAGCAGCTCAAAATTAGGGCTTTACACCACTTTTCTAGATTTGCATCCCAGTCCACAGATACTTAATTTATTTTCAGCTGCAAATGGATGTAGTTTCAACAGTTTCTAACAAAACTAAAGCTTCAACAGCTGAACGAAAGACCGCAGAGACCGGAAGACTTTCAACAGCTGCTGTTACTACATCTCAGCGGGGCTAATGTGAGTAATTTGAATAATTTCAAACCAGGCACAGAAATAAACCTTGTGAGTTGATTTTCATATAATATACAAAAAAAAAAAAGTTCTCTGCACCTGGGTATAATATAACTCGTAACCTTTTCAAATCATGTCACAATGCAAACCAGAACAAAGGTGAATGTTTTTATGCTTCTCAAGAGAAACTATAAGTGTCAGCAGTCATGCTGTGCATTTGACTTTGATTAATTTTCCAATGCTGGTTGTGCTTATTGCTTAATATAGAGTGATAAACACCAAACCAGTGTGGAATAATTCGGCTATATGAAATATGAATTACTCTTACAGTACATCCTTAAACACACACTTTATACAGTTTATCACTTTTTTCTTGGATTGGAATACCCAAGAGAACATGGGTTTAATTAAAAAAAAAAAAAAAAAAGGTGTGTAAAAGTGTGCAAAGACTTCTATAACTAGAGTTCTATGCCTGGCTTTTGAAGTGGTTTTATGAATTTATATTTTTAATCAAGAACAGCCTTACTTCAGTTTATTTATTTATTTATTTATTTTGGTAGCTTAATCTTCAATAACCAAATTAAATAAAAGTAAATAATGTAAATCTAATCAGTAGGCAAAATGAGGATTTATTTATCTTGTTTATCCTAATGCATTTCAGTACTGTATATTTTTTGAAAAGGAAGAGGCATTCATAAAACCTGAATGAGAAGAAAGAAATGGATTTTTGTATGTTAAAGCCTTTTTCTCATAATCCACCTCATCCCCAGGGATACATCGGAGTGGTGTAACTGTCACCGTTCCCGCTGTCTGTCACTCAGTCACTGTCAGGGCATGTTATGTTCCATGTGGCTCTTGTCATGAGTGATGAAAGTGTCGTCTCATTCCTTTCATGTATTTATCAAAGTCAGGCAACGTCCAAAGGGAATAAACAACACTGGAAAATGGGCCTTTTTTCTTGCTGAACTAAATGTATCTATTAAAGAAACAGGTATTTGAGAGTTTAACTTAACAGACAGCATTGCCTGGATTATTCCTCAGAGACAATACATGTCGCATGAGAACCAATTGGTACTTTGGCTAATGAGAGAGAGGGCATCTTTGACTGTCTGTACAAATGAGTCACGTGATTAAAGTCTCAAATTTACTTGAAATGTTTTCGAAAACAAAAGGAAAACTTCAAAAATTCAAAACCCAAATACTCACTTGATCTCATAAGTTTACATATATATCCTTGACATTTACTTAAATTATAATGAAAAAATACCATCCTACCATGTATATGTAGCAGAATATATTTAGCATTGAAGGTGCACTAAAGAGGAAAAATGATAAAGAAAAAACACTCTTAGTCTCAGAGTTGTTGTTTGTTTGATTAAATGCTGTTATGAGTTTCTTACAGTATTTCCCAGTGCACACATTTTAGGCATATACTGTAAATGAATAATTGTACCATTTAAGTTGGACATCTCTTGAGAGCATTTCCTAAATAGTTCAGCTAAATAATTGCTTTGTTCAAAAGTATTGCACATCAAGTTAACCAAACATTGTTTAATAGTACTCGAGCTACCCTTTTTGTCACAATGCTTCTGAAGTAAAGCAACCAAAACTAATATACTTGTAAAAAGTCTCAATTCCTCTCTACAGAGAGGTTTATTAATAAAAACTCACTTTGTTATTTAATCTTTTTGGTAATCTTGGCCTAAACAGCTTAGTCAGGTGCTTTAATTCGAAATCAGGGGAAGTGATATAAAGCACATTTTCTAGGTCCAATAAATCATTCATGTTGTCTTTTTTCCTCTGTTAACCACGTGGCCTGGTTTCTGAGCTCATGCATCTGCTCTACTTCTGTCTCCATCAACCATACATGGTGTTAAATGTTGGTGTTTATGTGTTACACTGACAATTTCTTCCGGTAAACTTAACCACACTGACACTTCTTGTGATAATGTTGTTCAAAGGGATAGTCCACCCAAAAAATTAAAATTGTAATGATTATATTCTTACTCTAATGTTGTCCCAAACCTGAATGACTTACTTTCATCTGTAAAACACACAATAATAAATTTTGAAGAATATCTTTTTGAAGTTTTTTGTCCATGATTTTTGTCAATGGGGTCTGAAACAGGTATTTTGGACCCCTTAAACTTTAATTGTATTGGCAAATAATGACTGATTTCAAACAGGTTTCCTGTTTTACAGTAGTCTGAAACAGTCCAGCACCCAAACCCATGCCATTGGCTGAGCTGCCGTTGCTGTGTGGGGCTGATGTTATCTCAAGAAATTTAGAAGAAATGCTGTGTTGATTTGTCCCTAATACTCCTACTGTGACAGTTCTGTTAAATTGCAGGCTGGACAGTTTTTGGTGTTCAGACATGCAGCAATACTAGTCTAATACTACAGCTCATTAGTTTGAGTTTCTGTCCAGGAGTGAACTCACGGCTGTGTTAAATAAAACAAGACTGACCCGGCATGCCTGTGCAATTATTCCAATTATACAATCCATCTTTGTTGGAAGAAGAAAAAAAGTCTCTTCACACAGGTGAAGAATGTTAGAATAATAACGCTTGCTCCAGAGAGTATAAATGAAATATTGGATTCTTCATTAAAATTCCCCATGGATGCTAACAGATCATTATAAATCCCTAATCAGTTTTCCTCCACAGCAGAGATGCAGGCTGTTGACACATGTTTTTTTCTTTCTGTCTCTGCTTTTATTCAGCAGATAGCTTGAGCGTTGTGATAATTGTCATTATCCAATAAGAGGCTGCACAAAGGGAATAATTAAACAGCGTGCATAGCTGAGGCCAAAGAGTAAATACTTTATATTCTGGCATAATGGCACTTCACTTAATTCACAGCTCTTGTTTTATTCCAAGGGCACATAATGTTGCATCCATATATTATACACATCACTTACACTGCATTTTAACATTCATATACAGTATGTAATGGTGTTTAATGGTAGACAGAGATTACGGTACTATATTTAGCTATAATAAGCAGCCTTACTGTATCCTTTACCCTCTGAAGGATGTGGGTTGTTTTAAGTGTTTGCTCAGATACATGTATAGCTGTTTAAATTAGGAATGCATTATATATTGGTTAATGGCAATATTATTTATAATTATAATTATTATTAATTTAATTTACTGGAATCAGTTGATATTGAATATTTAACTGTTTATTCTCATTTTCTTGTTTTTACATTTAGATTGCCTTCATTGACATCTAACACTTATTTATTTCAAGCTGATCTTTAAAACCCTAATAATTTAATAACATTTGTTAAATGTGATCTTTAGCAAATCTCAAGATGAATATATTTTCCATAATGTGTATTATAATGCTGTAATGTTGTAGTTTGATTTTTTTAATGTTGATTTTTTTTTTAGACAAAATAGCATTGATTTACAGTATGATATTTACCATTTATGAGTTGTCATAACATAAAAAATAATTAACAGCTTATCAGTATTGGCCAAAATGTATATCAGTGAAACCCTAATTTGAACTGTTCTGAATAGTGACAAAATAGAAGTTCAGAATGCAAATTAAATGTTAATAGCAGTTATGTGATGACTATTATTTCTAACAAGTATATTTTAGAACCATTTCCTGTCACTTCCCAAACATAATTAGCGTCCATCACTGCACACACCTTTGTTTCTTTTGTTGCATTCTCACTCTGCACCCTAGCACTTATTTTGTATTTGGCTACACATTGTTCCTAGCCCACTCTCTCTTTTTCTTTCTAGTTGACTCTGTCACTCCCATCTCATTCTGCTCGTATTAAGCGACATTTAAATAATACGAAGAGGCAGAAGGGGGCTGGATTCATTATTTACCAGAGTCCTCCTGGGAGATGAGAAGTGACATGCGACGCAGCACTTCAGGGTGCCGAAAGACTGCACAGGGATAACTAAAGGGCACGTGACACACTCTGTTCTATTTTTAACACTACAGACCAATGTTTGCCTGGAGGATTTTTTTTTAAGTCAGCACGGTCGCTGTTACATTATCTCACATGACACTGATAGTGATGAAAAAGAAAGCAGTAATTTACAAGAAGTTCATGATTTTTTTTCTACTGTAATGTCATGTGTAAGTGATACAAAGATTAGACAGTCATTACAAGTGAGAGTTTTACACAAAACAAAATGTTATTTCAGGCTGGTCTTTGAACGTGTGATGAAATTCCATTAAAAATAACAAGCTGTGTGGCCGCATGTCCTGCTCTGTATGTCAGGTGGGGCTGTACAGAACTCCCTAGGGTGCTCAGCTAGGGGGCTTGGGTGGCTAATTAACACTCTAATTAAAACGTATGCGATCAAAGCTACTGCCATGCGTATACTCACAGCCGAAAGAGATCCGATGAAGGGGGAAAGAAGAGAGGCAGGCTATTTCTGCAAGGTGCTGTGTTGCTGTTGGGTGAAAGTTCTGAAACACTGTACAGGTCTCTATTAACCTCTAAGTACTGGTAGTTTAAATGGTACAAGTTCCTGAACCTAACTGTTGACCCACTTGGCACAGCTCCAGTGTTGTTCGTTTGTGTACTCTACTGTCCTGCTCAATACTGTCATGCCTCAGGAACCACGCCAGTGGCACTTGACTGGATAGCTGGCCGCAAGCATGAGAGCAAATACTTCATCTTTTACAGTGATATGTAAATCAGTAAGGGCTCTTGCTGAAACAGAAACCAGACTGTGGTTCCCATTATAAGCATTCAGTTTGTGAATGGTTCAATCAATAAAATAAGTCATTTTTTAAAATATATTTAAATAGCTATACTTTGTTATGTGACTGTATGTCTCACAGTGTGATTATTATATCATGGCAACTGCTGCACACGCTACTGTTGCTATTATTGCTGCTGCTGCAGAGCAGATATGGAGACTTGCTACTGCCGATATATACACAGACACACTTCTGTGAGCTTGAAGCCATGTCACTGTTACACAAATAGCATACATGAAATTACCCATAGTGGATCTAGACAGGTGGAGCTGGGGGAGGTGGAGGCTCTCATAGGAACTCTATTTTTGATATATGCCACTTTATAGTTCACAGTCACGACCTTGCTTCTCACAGTTATGACTTTTTTATCACACAGTGTCACTTTACATCTCATAAACACACTGTCAGAAAAAAGTGCAAAATAGTACATTTAGGGATGCAACATCTTGTCACTGGGGCAGTACATTTAAAGACATCTTTTTACCTTATCTGCCTCTAAAAGGTATTATATATTATGGACCAATTCAACGTATATTCGGCAGTGACGTCTTTGTTCCTTGGACGTTTCCGATTAGTGTTTGAGCGCATTCAAAACAATGGCGGCAGGCACTTGATACGCCGTGTTATTGCGATAATTAATTTAATCCTGCTTAAATTAATGTCAAAATTAAAATTAGATCCTTGTTGCTAGGTGGTTGGGTGCTCCCTCTGGCCTGGAACTAACATTAATTTATAAATAATTGGAAATTAAAGGGTTTAGATTTCCAAGAAATGTCCCTGATTGCAGCAGTGGAGTGAGAAGCAGAACTCTAGGATATACAGCACATATTTCGACTCAGGTAAGGATGCAGCAATGTGTTTTCATCATTGTTTACATATGTGCCTAGCGTTTTGATTCTTGTTTAGTGAAAAAGGCCAAGCTTTTATTTCCATTTTATTGCCAAGTGTTATGTGGGCTATAATTAAATATGAGTTCACATTAGTTGTCTAGCTATCTTGTCAGCAGATAAATGCAGTGAGTAACACATTATAGAAATGTATAATGTAAACTTGAATGTTGAATAGTGATTCAACATGAATTCCAACATGTACTGATGTATTAAACAACAATAGTATTATTTATAAATATTGTGCATTAAATTATATAATTGTTTTTTCTACTTTTGTCTTTAGGAAACCCATCATCTGTAATGAAGGACACCTAAGACAGTGAGTGCTACAGGGAGACAGGAAGGATAGTTGATTCTCCTGCAGTGCCAAACCACATGTGACCATATGAACACCCAGATGTGTTTGAGAACTTGAGGATGAAATGCAATGTAGTACTTTAAACTGCTCACGGCCAGCCTGCTGCTTTTGATATTGATCACATTTGCTGGAAACAGTTGAAAGCGAGAGGATGTCTTTTGTTTATATGCAGTACTGGTCAAATGTCTGGACACATTACTATTTTTAATGTTTTTGAAAGAAGTCTCTTATGCTCATCAAGCCTCCATTTAATTGATCAAAATTACAGACAAAATCTATAATATTGTGAAATATTATTACAATTTAAAATAATGGTTTTCTGTTTTAATGTTCTTTATATTTATTTCTGTGATGTAAAGCTGAATCTTCATCAGCCTTTACTCCAGTCTCAAGTGTCACATGATCCTTCAGAGATCATTCTAATGTGCTGATTTGATACTAAGTTATTGTCAGTGTTGGAAACAACTGTGCTGCTTAATATTTTTTTCTGGAACCTGTGATACTTTATGCAGGATTGACTGATTGAATCCTGGCAGGGATTTTCAAAATTATAGGAATCTAGGAATTCCTAACAGTATGTCTTTACTATCACTTTTTTTTTTTTTTTTGGATCAATTTAACATCCTTGCTGAATAAACGTATTAATATTCTTTCAAAAAAAATAAAAATCCCACCGGTAACAGTAGTGACCATAAAAAAAGGTTTTCATTTTTAAATCTCTAAAAAACTTAGGAAACCATTATTTTAAATTGTAATACAATTTCAAAATATTACTGTTTTTGTCTGTATTTTTGATCATTTAAATGCAGGCTTGATGAGCATAGACTTCTTTCAAAAACATTAAAAACAGTAATAGTGCCCACACTTTTAACCAGTACTACTGTATGTGCATATGTGTTTACAATAAATGTGCATAAAAACACACATACCCACATATATACTGTATCAAAGACTATAGATTAAAGGGACTTTGACTGTATGTAGTGTGTGTGCATTAATTAATCTGCATGTAGGCTATACTTTTATCTTAAAAAAAATAATACAGGTTTATGCAAAACACGGTAGCCAGCACTGAATTGCATTCATCTTGTTTATTTGTGACCACATGATGGCTCAGATAGAGCATTCAAATGCTTTCTCGCACTGTTCATTTGTAATATACATGCATGTTCTGTAAAGCTGCAGTGAAACAATATGTATTGTGAAAAGCGCTGTACAAATAAATATGACAATGAATATTTGCGTAGACACACAGACTGACACAGCAATGCAAGTGAAATGTTCACTAAAAACCTCCCCGGACATCTTAGCGACAAGCCATAATAAGTACGTAAGTGACACTGTTTGTCTTGCTTCAGTTTAAACAAACATAAGACTGATGTCATCCATTGTACAAAAAAATGATCCCAATCTCTCTAAGGAGTTAATTATAAGCATCCAGACTGTACGATACAAGTATGTATTGCTGCAGCCTGGAGACCTGCAAGTGGTAGGGGCTGCAGCCTGGAGACCTCCAAGTGGGAGGGACTTATGCCGCAAGTAGGTTGGGAGAGGGTAGGTTTAGGGTTGGGTTTGGTGTAGACGAT
>JAFVLL020041799.1:41886-56980 GCA_021397915.2 Tor tambroides | reverse complement strand
GTCCCAACATTTCCGGAATTTGGGTTGTAAGTATACAGCTTAACACTCTTAACCCGTGTTACATTCCTCTGGATAGACAGATGGCGCTGTTATGTCCCAAATGAGGAATTTTCTCTTGGAAACTTTTTTGACTTTTTGGCTGCAGTTTTGACTGCTTTTACGTTATGATAATGTAGGATTTGTTTATGTTCTTCATGTAGTCTTAAGTTTTTTTAATTTTTATTAAATGTTTATATGAGAAATGTTTTAGCGTTTTACATTGTATACAATAGTACACAATGTACTACAAATAATATATGTTCTTCCTCATTATATGAAAAGAATCCATGTGCAATCATAAAAAGTCATTTTATACACCGTTTAATTCAGAAGTAAATTTTGAGCAGCAGAAATAATTTACTTTTGCATTAATCCTAAGCCAGATGCCTTACCTCTTACAGTTTTAATATGTTCCTATTTTCTATGTAGAAAATCCATATCAGAATAATAATTGTTTTCTTATAGTAAGATTTTTGATATTCTTTTAATATTCTGAATTAATTTAAGTTCCATTTTCAATTTTTCCATTTTCAAAATGTTCCATTTTAGTTAAACTAGTAATTTTGTTGTGTTTTTGTAAATTTGTGTTTTTGTCAATTTTTTAAAAAATATGTCTATATAGTTTTTATTCATTTTTATTTCAGTTTTAGCTTTATTTATTTTCATAGCCTACATTAAGTTAAACTAAATGAAAATGATAAAAGTTGCTTTGGTAAACAGCTTAAGTAAAATATATATATATTTTTAACTTAAGTTATGTTATATTTTATTGCATTTCAGATCAAATTTTGTAAATTTTGTTACTTCAAGTTTTAGTTTTAGCTAATTATAATAACCCTGTTTGACACACATAAAAAATCCTATTCTTAACAAATGCCGATTTCTCAGTAAAAATTTAAACATTTAAAAACAAGTTAAAACAATTAAAACAAGATAAATTTACTCCAGACTAGGCTTTTCAGAGAATGCATCTTCAATATAAATGTACTTTTGACTTACTGCACAGGTTACTCAAAACAAGTGAAAATTTTTGTTGGAGAAGTAATCAAGTACCCCTGCTCTTCTTATTTTTTAGGAGCATGATGCCTAAAGCCCTCAACGGGCAAATCGTAATGGAGAAAACGCCCAGATACTTCGTCTCCCCAGAGACGCCGGGCCGCATCTACGCCATGTCACGCGACATCAAGCTGATCGTGGTGGTGCGGGACCCCATCACCCGCGCCATTTCAGACTACACCCAGATCATCTCCAAGACGCCCGACATCCCCAGCTTCGAGAGCCTGACATTCAAGAACCGATCCACAGGACAGATAGACTCTCTCTGGAGCCCGCTGTACATCGGCCTGTACGCCAGACACCTAGAGCGATGGCTGGCCTACTTTCCGCTCTCGCAGATCCATTTTGTCCACGGTGAGAGGCTGATAAGCGACCCGGCGGGCGAGTTGGGCCGAGTGCAGGACTTCCTCGGCCTACAGAGGATTATCACAGATAAGCACTTCTACTTCAACAAGACCAAGGGCTTCCCTTGCCTCAAAAAGCCAGAAGGCAGTAGCAAACCCCACTGTCTGGGCAAAACCAAAGGCAGAACGCATCCTAAAATCAACCCGGAGATCATTCAGAAACTGAGGGAATTCTACCAGCCTCACAACCTCAAGTTCTACCAAATGGCAGGCATGGACTTTGGATGGCAATGACCTTTTCTGACCATTAACACATAACGGCTCCATACTCCGGTTGATTTCTTGAGCGTGAGGCTTAAGATTAAACCGAGTTGGTCTAAAATGTGATCGAAGTGAAAAATGATAACCTAGGATGGTCAATGGCTCCGTAGCTGTTCAAATCAATGCGTCTGCCAGATAAATAGAGGTCTGAGCACTTCGGGTTACAATAGTCTTTTCATACCGTCGTTGTGACTCAGCTCGAGGGAACTGATAGAAATGACCTTAAATCATCGGTTTAAGTAGCACTTTTCTGCTCTTGCCATTTTGATGTCTTTTTTTTGTGTTGCTTAGTCAAGCTTCAATCATCCTTCATATCAGAAAAAGTCTGGATTTGAAATAAACTGTGTAGCATAGACAGAAAGACAGAAAGACGTAGCTCCTCTGTGTAAGGGCTGGTCTACAATCACATTCTACATCCAGTGCCTCAAATTGGTTTTGATTGTCTGCTGTAATTGGTTCAAATGTGGACAATATGCAGATGAGGCTGGTCCTTTTGAATTTCCCCTCTGCATGCATGAATTTGCACTAGTCTGAAATGCAGCCCACTAGAAAGCCAATAAATTATTTTAAGTTCTTGTGTAGTTGTTTTATCCCCAAAATTAGTAAAATGTAATATAAATGTTAATGCAAAATAAAATATTTCTTCACCATTTTTTTTTAATGTTTCACATAATTCTGAAATAAAATGATTAATTGTATCACGTCAGCAAAATCCCCTCATTGGTGCTATTTCTAGAAGTGCAAAAGGTGAACTAGCATTCAAAAGTATGAGTGAGTTTGATGTATTCAAAAGAAGGCTCTTCTGCTCACCAAGGCTGCATTTATTTGATCACAACTACAGCAAAAACAATAATAATGTTAAATATTTAAAATAGCTTTTCTATGTCCAAATTTATTGTTGTGATAAAAGCTGAATTTTCAGCATCATTACTCCAGTCTTCAGTGTCACATGATCCTTCAGAAATCATTCTAATATGCTGATTTTGCTGCTCAAGAAACATTTCTGATTATTATCAATGTTGAAAACAGTTGTGCTGCTGAATATTTTCGTGGAAACCATGATACATTTTATTTTTCAGGATTCTTTGTTGAATAGAAAGTTCAAAAGAACATCATTTATTTCTCTCTACTGTAACAGCCTGTAGGTAACTTCATTTATCCAACTATGATAGTTTCATCAAATGGTAAATCAATATGCACTATGTTAATACCAGTAAACTGAACACTAACTGTTACTTACCATCAGTGCGAGTTTTTAAGCCACGAAATTGACCTTTAGCAAAGACCTGCCCAGTTCAAGCAGCACATGAACCATTCATGCATGAAATAAACATGAATGAACATCAGAAGACGTCAAAACACACCATTTTTCAAGTTCAAATCCACTATTAATCTACTCTCTTGTCTGGTTTGTTTGTCGGACAAAAAAAAAGAAAGAAAGAAAGAAAGAAGCAGATTCGGCGTTATGATTGGTCAGATCACCTGTCAATCAAACTCCCAGAGAAGGGGTTGACATCGTTGTGTCACATGGTTAGTACATGACAAATGGACATTATATAAAATATAGGCATATGATATGTGGGTTTTAATTGACACACAACTTTGATTATTTATGAAAAAAAAAAAAAAAAAGATTTAAAAAAATGATTGTTTTATTTATTTATTTTTTCTCCGGTCGCCTATCCATAGCCATCGGCAATGACTGTAATATAAACAGTGTGGTCACAGTTATGCGCCACTACTGATAAACACCTTGCATGCTATTTTTAATTAATCAGAATAATTACAACAACAAAATAATAATAAATAAATAAATAAAATAAAATAGTGGGGATAAGGTTAGCCAGCAAGCTGGTCAGATGGCCTACCTAAAAATAAACGGGGATTTTCCGACTTTCCAGTGATTCGTTGATGTTTTACACACGTTGTCATAGTAATTATAATACAAATGCATTTTGTTTTATTGGCCACAATATTATTGGTCATGATAAGAGTAGCAAGAGTGTTAAGAGTGGCACTTTTGACAAATTGTTTTTCTTGGAAAAAAGAAATAGAGAGAAAATAGAAATCCAAAAAGAAATCCAAAAGAGAAACAATCTTTATACCCTCTAGCAGTGTAAGGTCAGTCGGTTCAGTTCCACTATATTGGTAAAACACTGTCTATTGCGACACCCTCTGGCCAAAACATTCAAGTGTATATAAGCAAAAAATAAGCATAAGAAAAACGCATGATTTTGGGTTATAAAGGTTGTCTTTATTATTATTATTATGCATTGATTTAATATAGTTATTACTTTGTGTTGAAGACTTAATTCACATTTCATCAACATAAAGTCAAAGAAATCCAGCGAATAAAAACAACAACCTACCAAACCAAACAAATAAACACAGCAAACAGCTCACTTATGAGAGAACACAAAATATCAAATTAAACAACATGCATTTTACACCTTTAGTCTAGAAGGAGTTGGTCAGTGTACATTACTGTAAAAAAGTATAATTCATCTAATGTATATGTTTCATTCATTATTGCACATAAAATGTAAACAGTTCATTTTGGCAGTACAAAGACTCTTTAGACGCTTCATAAATGAATGGATAAATTGATAAGTGATTTAATCGAATGAGATCAAATATACAGAATCGAAAGAGATGATAAGGAATTCAAGTAACTTGACCTCATGGATAATGTTCTTCCATCCTAAACAGAACAACACAGCGTCCCACAGTAAAATCACTTCTTTCCTCCCAAACATTTGCATGCACTTAGTTGATCTAGAATTAAATTCTTGTTCTTTTCACAGACACATATAGATCTTTGCACTCTACAGAACGCAAAATGATTAACTATTAAAAACAAAATAATTCTCTCGATTTTTCATTCATATTTTAGAGCTGATGAGTTAATAAAACAGAGCCAAATGAAATAGCAATCCTTACATAATTTGATATGTGTTGAGATTATTATGGATGATCAAATAGGCTATAAAATAAACAGTTCCAGGATTTTGCATGCTACGGTTAAAGAACCAAGACCAATAGCACAAACAAAGGCACTCAGCAATGTAATTTGTGTCTCGTTAAAACTGATCTAGAAAAAAAAGACCCTCAGGATCGATTTGGTAATGACTTCATAATACAGAGGGAAAATCTAAAGCAGCAGGCAGTTTTCACAAAAAGACGTTTGTTTTTTTTTTCTACTGAATGAGTGTGGTGGCTCTCAGAAAATGGGAATATATCTAATGCAGTTTCAATGGTTAGATTTTAAAAAATGCCTTGTGTCACATTTTATTCTCTAGGATTGAGGAAAGTCGTTCATTCGTCGCAGGTCTGGTTCCAGAATACGTTTTACGCATACAATGTCAGCAGCACATTAATAACAAACTAAAACTCACAGCATCACCTTCAGACACCAGCACAACATCAAACCAAACATTATGCAACAGTTATATAATCTCAACGCATCACCTCCAATCAAAGCTTCCACAGCTGTCAGAGTCTGTTAATGACACTAGAGGAGCGTGATGTAGACGATGACCGGCTTCAGCAGTACTCCTCTCCTTGTGGAGACGGCAGGTCGTTGAGGTCCAGGAAGACTGAGTTGGCGGAGAGCTTGCGTCCAGAACTGGACAGGTCCAGGAACTCCTCGGCTGTGCTGGGGACAGAGCTGATGTACATGTCCCACACCTGGTCTGGAGAGTCCAGGTCCAGCAGCTTCTGCTTGATCTTCAGGTTCTTCTCAATGTTCCTTCGCTTGTGTTTGAACTCCAGAATAGTCTTAGTGTATCTGTTGATGGTGGTGACGGAGGAGGCCATGCAGGAGGTGAAGGAGCTCCAAGCCAAGCTGGAGGAAAAACGTCAAGAGGGTTTCAAATCAACATCTCTCTTATAACTAGGTATTAAACAATCAGGCATCATTAAGGACAGATTATAGACCTGCGAGACCCAAAAAACATGCATCTCGGAACCAATAATACACAAGTTGTTGCAAACAACCTTTAGAAGCCTATTCTGTAATCTGTACATATATATATATATATATATATATATATATAAGTGGTGTGTGGTGGTGTTCTGAAATGAAGAGGCAAAGTCCTCAAAGGTTTTTTTCTTTTTTATCAAATGTAAATTCATGACCCAGTCACACTATTACTTACATTATATTATATTATATTTTATTATTTTTTGAGCTCACATTCAAGCATTGTTAATATTGGTTTTGCATTTGCAGTGTATTGTTTCCAGAGCAGTTAAAAACACCAAGACATGCATCCCTGGGCTTCATTCTAATGTTTATTAGAAAGCATGACATGAGTGCACGTACATGTAAGACCAGCTGTAGTCCCAGTTCTGTGGCTTCCAGTCCTCCGGGCCCAGACTGACGGTCAGCTGGAACGCTGTAGTGAACATCATGTGTGCTACCATACCGAGAAGACCTGTGAACCAGAGCACAGACAATCAGACAGACTGATCCCTCTGTCACCAGCAGGAGGCAGTGATGAACCACGGCACAGATGAACACCAGCAGCATCTCACACACTCATGTAACACTGCACCTCAAACAGTGACCACAGAATCCTGCAGCTCCACATGATGAACTACATCTAACACTGATCTAATGGACATTTTCTAATTCAGAAAATGTAAAAAAAATAATAGAAAAACAAACAAACCATAATAGAAAATCCTAACAAATAAAAATATTAAAAAACGAAACAAAAAAGATTCACTTGAGCAGCAACATTGTGTAAAGCGTGCTTTCAGAGAATATACCTTGAGGCATTGACAAGGTATAAATAGGGGTATTGTCATGAAAATGAATGCCTAGTTCTATTAGAAATGTTGGTCTGAGCGGATTTCATAGCTGTATACTTCATTTTTTGCTGAAATAGCCAAACCTGTTCATTAAAAATGGGGTGTTTTGACACTGATTACAATGCTTTCATGGTTCCCTATGTGTGTGTGTGTGTGTGTGTGTGTGTATAAGTTGGGGAAAGATCCCCCAGAACAATGTGCATTTAAATTTAAAGTGTACAATATTTAGATGTTTATCATGTGCAGGATGATGATGCATCAGCCAACGTGTTATTAGGAAATAAATAGAAACACTTCCTAATTTAGTTGTTAAAGCACAAAATGGAAAATGATCATTTATTCTATGACTTATATACAGGCTTATGAATATTTACATCTTTAATTGTCCATAATGTAGTTGAGGATACGTCATAATAGCCACACTATGAATGCAAAGTGAAATGATTTCACTCAATTAGCCTTTAGGTTTAAATGAATAAAGCCTGTAGCTCTGTTGCATGGGATTATTGAATAACCCTGTAAATAAAAAAATAACACTAGTAACAACATGCCACTCTAGGCCTTCAGTGCCAATTATTTCAAAACAAAAACTAAAGTCCAAAAACATTAATGCGTCCACAAATTTGTCATTAACAAACAGACACAAAAATTTGATTTTCAACATAATACAGTGTCAAAGATCACTCATTTCCGGAGACACAATGTTAGATTGACTAATTGACTGACTAAATCTAATAAATTAGATTCAGTGGAAATGACCAAATTAAAAAACAAAATTATAGCATAGCTATTCATCTATATTATATATATAAATATATATATATATGTTATTTATATATTATATGTGTTTCATCTCAATGCATTGACTGTGTTGTCCAATAATTAGAGGATTCTCATCTTGTATATATGGATGTTTACAGTTGAATAATCTTGTTTGAATGCAGTTTTCACTCAATATCAATCAGAGGACATGCTAGGAAATCTTTGTGAATGAATGAATGAGTGTGTGTTAGCAGCAGCGGCACAGGTCAGGCTTTCCTGCTTAATGGTATCATTATGTGGAAGTGAAAGCAGTCTAAATGCTCTGGCTAGATGGCAAACTGGACATAATCAACAGCGTCAGACCTGCAGTCCGGACAATCAAAGTCACCTCACCAGAAATAGCAAGGACAGAGGTAAATTACACATTATTTACAGCTCACTAAGTCTGCATACTGAGGCACCGCAAATCCACTCAATAAAGCCAAATCACAGAATCGAGTGGAAAAACAACAAAAGCAACCTGAAAGAGACGGTCTGAGCTTTCAGACTCCCTATAAAAAGCGGTTTGTGTCTCTTATAGTATCATGTCCATCTAAATCCTCACACGCGTGTCTGACCGATAACCCTCACGTCTCCATGACAACCGCAGCGATCCGCTTGTATGCAGACATCTTCACGAACACACACTAGTGGTGAATAATAACAATAAAAAACGCTTGTTAACCGCATTAATTCATGAATCAGCAGAATCCCTGGACAGTGCAGCCTACGTTCACTACAATAACCCATCAGAATTATGATTAGTTATTTTTATTGCCTCATTTTTCAGCAAACTGCCAGCACAAATGGGGCATAGGATGTGATTGATTCCTTCAGGCCGACTATATAATGGATTAATACTCGAAAAGCACAAAATAGATTCTCAAGAGACTCTCCAATGACCCTCTGCTGTCAAATCTCATCTGCACTTCTGGATATTCAAACCTGCCACATCGCATTTGGGTACGAGGCATTTAGAAACCAATAAGCTTAAAGTCTTTTTTATACTAAACTATTATATGGCTTTAGAAGGCTTACCATATAGCTCAAAGGACATTTTATGATACTTATGATTTTTTCTTTTTTTCCATTGAATGAAACTGATATAGGTTAGGAACAAAGTAAATGATTATTGTTGATGATTATTACTATTACTATTATTATTATTACTGTCTTATCTATAATATAATATAATATAATATAATATTATATTATATTATATAATATAAAGTTTTTAATCTGATATTATATTGCATTAAATGTAAGATGATGTTGATGAAGATGATTATTAATAAATATATAAAGGTATGATATTATCAGTTAGATAAATAATATAATATAATATAATATTGTAATGTAACATAACGGGCGTGACAATGGATTTGGATCCAAATGCAAGGCTTTAATAAAGAGTGTAGTCAGACAGGCATTGTAAAACAACAGCAAACAACAATGTCCAAGGCAAGGCAAAAAGAGTAATCCAACAACAGGCAAAGGTTAGGGCAGGCAACAAACAATCAAAAGCCAGAAAGACAGTCCAAGGTATAAACACAAAGGCAAGGCAAGGCAAGAAAACACGGAAGACAATGAAATGTACAGGCTAACAATAATCAGCCATGTGTGTGAGTGTGAGTGCAACCTTCATAGTCCTCCTAATATGAGACAGTTGTGAACTGATGATGAGATCTGATGAGTCCAGGCACAGAATTATGGCAAATGGAGTCCAGGGTGAATGGAAAAGGTACGGGATGGAGTGCCCTCTGGAGGAGTTTATGGGCAACTCCAGCTGGTGATCGTAACAAATATAATATAATATAAATTAGTGCTGTCAAAATATGCGTGCTAATGCAGGTGATTAATTTTTCCAGTTTAATGGCATTAAAAATATTTAACACAGTTAATGCAGGAGTAGAGCCACCCCACTCACAGCTGCTGCTTCTGTCTCTTTTTTCTTGACAAGAATTGCATTTATTTAGATGCAGAATGTCTTTAAGACCACATCAAACAGGAGACTTTTCAGATGCACACTCCACTTCGGCACTTCGCCAGGAGCTAAACAAATGAGCGCGGAAACTGTACAGGTGACGAGGAGCTTCAATAAAACATCAGTGAACTATGGTCAGATGAGACGTTGTCAGGCCATATGTCAGTAAAAACAAATTTTCCTGTCCTGTCAGCTGTTATACTGTGCTCGTAGTGCATGCTCACTGCAGCCTGCATCATTTCATATTAACTCTTTCCCCGCCAGCGTTTTCGAAAAAAGTTGCCAGCCACCGCCAGCAATTTTGATGTTTTTCACTCAAAATTCATGGCCCCCAGAATATTTTGTTGTATGAATATCTGAACATGCAATACATGAAAATAAAGAACAGACCCTCTACTTTTAAACAAAAAAAATCTGTTTTATTCTAGCTTCAAGCATAGTTTTTTTTAGCAACAAAATGAAGAGAAAATCGCATTTTTTTCAAATACTACATCTGGATCATATTAACTACAATGATCAAAGCAAAGATGCAGTAGATCACTTCCATAAGCACTCCCAAAGCTTGCACAGTCCTTTACCACTTCCTGGATGGCGATTTCTCTCTGTAACATTAGTCAGTTTTCATTTATATGCTGTTTATTGTTGATGATCGCATTATTTTTCATATGCATATGCATACATATGAGATCGCTTGTTTCTGCATCTTCCTCGTCTGCGTTTTTGATCTGCACATTCTAGACTCATTCAGGAGATGCGTAATAGCGCCCCTGAGAATATAACAGCAAGAATGTGGAAGGCCGGAAAATTCCATGTTTGGCAGGGAAAGAGTTAAAGCACAAATGAAAATACGAGCATGCGTGTCAGATCCGTGTCACAGCAGCAGCTCTTAAAGTAATAGCAGCCAAATAACCCAATAACCCAGCTGCTGTGACATCTGTTAATCAAAGAACAAAAGAAAAAGAGGAAATCAATAACTTTTGTAGCTTTAAGCATTCATCTATATTTAATTTAGAATTTAGTGTTTGATAACTTTATTCAGTTTCGGTATATTTCCTACATGTCGAAGGGCACAGGTAACTAAATATGACATTTATTATAATGGATTTATGTGAAGATTGTTTTAAGTTCACTTAAATTAGAAGTTGTTATTTTTAAAGTCTAATAAAATTGTTAAAATTGATAGCTCTCAATTATACTGTAATGTTGAATGGCTAAAGTCAAAGGATAAATAATAGGAAAAAAAGAACAATTTCCTAGATACATCAGTAGTATTGTATCAGAAATACTCGCCTTCAGTCATAAAATAGACACCATTAAACAAATATTAAAAATATATTTGTCTTTATGTTGTTTCTACATTAATTTGAAGATTGAATGTGAAATTATTGCAATATAAAAGTATATTTAAAAACTTTAATGTTAGGTGGGATTAATCGCGATTAATTTAATAATATAATATAATGTTATAATTATGACATTTGTGTATTAACAACACAAAGATAAGCAAATGATGACAAAATTTTCATTTTCGCCTTCCTATCCCTTTACTTTAGGAACATACAAAATGTTTATTGCTATTGTGTAATAAAGTAAGGTTATATTTGGTGTTTTCAACTGGTCTAAAGACTTTAATCTACAACAGCATTAAAATATGAGTTAAATCAAGTAAAGGTAATGGGTTATTAGAGTCACAAAACATAATTATCTATGTGACAAAGTGCATTAAACTTAAAACTTTTCAATATACATCACGTACTTAATGCTTCACTGCATCTACACGTCTGGTGTGTTAAGAATGCAGTCGACCGCTCTCTTCTGTTGATTGAGCCAAATGAAGACAGAAGCTAATTGAGGTTGTAGCTCCCTTCCCATGATGCACGGCGTTCATGATCCCGCTCTCTCATGAAGCTCAAGAAAGAGATGACAGTGGGCCATAAGTTCATCCCTCAGCCTTTATGCAATAATAAAACTCTAACGTGACACAAAAGGTCTCTCAGCAATCTTACTCTGTGTTTGACACACATTAAGGCCGGTCAAAGCCTCATTTAAATACAGAAGTGCATTTTTTATGATATGGGAGGTATTCATTTTAATACCAATAAATGTGATGTGCAAACATTCAATAGCAATCCTGAAGTGTGTAGAAGGTAATGTATAATACTAATTAACAGGAATTTTTACAAAGGAAGATATTATTACTTTGTTATTATTATTACACTTTGGCATAATAATTAGTGCTGTCAAACGATTAATCGCGATTTTTCAAGTTTTTGTTTACATAATATATGTGTGTGTACTGTGTATATTTATTATGTATATATAAATACACACACATGCATGTATATATTTAATAAAAATATGTTGTCTTTATATATAAAATATATTTATATATAATATAAAATATAAGAATATAAATATATAAATGTATATGCATGTAAATATTTAAAAAAAATATATACTGTATGTGTATGTATTTATATATACATAATAAATATATATAAATATATACGCATACACACATATTATGTAAACAAAATTTTTATTCTGGATGCGATTAATCGCGATTAATCGTTTGACAGCAATAATAACAATAATATAATATAACATAATATAATATAATTTGAGTCCTCCTGAGAATTAATATAACATAATGAAGAGTACATAATATGAAATAGTCAAAGTTGATAATATCTTACCTTTATTATTAATATTAATTATTATTATTATGTCTTGTCTGTAATGTAATGAGATACGATAAAATGTATTATTATATATTTTTAAAGGTATGATGTTACAATAATTTAATCAGAGGCGGACAAAGTACACAACTCCATTACTTGAGTGAAAGTACAGATACTGCTGGTCAAATATTACTCCATTACAAGAGAAAGTTGTAAAGACAGATGTTTACTTAAGTAAAAGTGCAGAAGTACTTGCATTTAAAAGTACTTAACTACCAAAAGTAAATTTCTTTTTTTTATGTCAAGGTTTTATTATTGTTATATATATTACTTGCAATACCTTATGCCTCTGAAGCAGCTTACAATATATTACACCTACTGAATACACTGACTAGCCTGTAGTATCTTGAGAGTAAAGAGTTTTTAGAATGTTAAACTGAAATTAAATGTTAGAAATGAAACGAGTTGACATGACATGTTGAAAAAAACAAAAATTTTAACAGCCCTACCCACCCCCACAAAAGCAGCATGGTAGTGATCTCACACAGCTCTAGCAGTGTGCACATACGTCTACGTGTAGCCATTCATCCATATTTAAACCGAGTGGACAGTGAAACTGCCGTAAATACAGACTGATAAGAAAAAAATTAAAACTGCTTTAAAACCCAGCAACACAGCTGCAACTAACTTTACAAAAGCAACACTGCTTAAACAAAAAAGCAAAATAGCAAGATTTATTTGACATCACTTTCGCGGTACTTTGATGTCACAGAACGGTCTGTGCAGCGCAACTTCAAGTCAAACAAGGAGATGGACAACAGTTGTTCTGCGGATTTATAGGTAATATTTTCATTTACACAATTTTGCAAAATCTATACAATATTGTGTCTAATATATACCACAATATTAACTTCTTATTATTGAATTGTTGTAAAGAAATATCACATTTGCAACTAGTCAGTGTTCAAAAATGCTGGGAAATCACTTCACGTAACCCTAGAAAAATGATTACTGATAGGCTGTCAAAAAAAAAATCACATTTTAGAGAAGAAAAAAATCAGTCATTGACTTTCAAAGCTGCTGCATAGTAACGACTTTCTACTTTGAGGACCTTGATAGAAATGTAGTGGAGTGAAAAGTACGATATTTGTCTTTCAAATGTAGTGAAGTTAAAGTCATAAGTTTCCAGAAAAATAATACTCAAGTAAAATACAGATTCTCAAAAAGTGTACTTAAGTACAATACTCAGGTAAATGTACTTCATTACTGTCGACCTTAGAATAATATAAATATAATATTAACAACAACATTAACAAGATTAAGGTAAGATATCAGTTTGATTGATCATATTATAGACTCTTGATAATTTAATATAATAAATATAATATAATATAATGTAATATAATAATATAAATAGTCACAATGCTAATATCTTTATATTAATATAATCAATTCATTTTTGTAATTAATTATTATTAGTAGCAGTAATTGTTGTTGTAGTAGTATGTCTCCTTTAATGCAATATAAGGTTAAAACTATTATAATAATATATAGATATAATAATAATAATAACATAAATGTAGGATATTGGCTGTACAGTGCTACTCCCCCTCCATACAATGGACTTGCATAGTCAATGCTACACTGAAATATATAAATAAATAAGTAGAGCAGGATTTAAGCAGATTGAATTTCGACGCATATGTCGCCATAAACCCTTAAATTGTGAAACTGTCAAAAATAGCCTGGATGACATTCAAGAGTACTGCTAACCAATACTGTGAGGCTTATATGGGATTTTGAGCCGGATGTTTTTGTATGTATCTGGGGAACAGTCAGGGCTCTGATACCACATAAATGCAAAGACATTCGCCACAAAAAACCAGGCAGAGGACAGCCTGCAGGTAGATAGACATCGACCAGTAATGCATCTCCATGAGGACAGCTGTTAGTGGCCTTTAAAGCATTGCAATAGCTAGTATAGAAGAGGGACATTTGCTAGACCTGCTTTTGATTTTTTAATTGGTCATACAAAAACAATATGGTTTGAATGTGGATCTAACAGGACAGAATCACAAAGAGTGTGCTGACCTTTGAAGGGTAGAGCCTGACAAAAGATGATCACTCAGAAATCAGCATCATATTCAGAGACAATGACATCAAGCACATGCTGATCATATACAACTATTCATCTGGTTTTAGGTCAGACAGTGCGGTTTTGAAATGCCATTTTTGCCAACTTGCGCAGGCTTTTGTCCTCCTTTTAAGATTGCTATTTTATACTTTCTACAATGCTATGTAATAAATAAATAAATTTGATAATGTTATGTTCAAGTCATCATGTAGTAATGCACAATTTTGACACAATATTGTCAGTATGGACTGTTTTGCTCTGTTGCTATGCTCAACAGTCTTTGCATCCCTGACCAACACAGTGGTGTTCTGTTCTTGAATGATCCACTGTGTTTGAACAAATCAATTGAGTCAATGATTCAATAAGCCATTCATAAAAACAGTTCCTAAATTCGAAACTGCAAACTAATATAGGGTAAACGTACCTATTAAGCTCACGTATCCATTAAGCACACTTCCATATTTGAGCTCAGTTTATAAAAAGAAAAAATTATTTATTATCCTACTTAATGTCCTAACCAATTGATGTGTTTGTTACAAGATACCTCGGGTAATTTCAAGTCAATCAGATCATTGCACACTGAGATATGAGTATCCATGTGTTCACACTGTCTGGCGGCCATTTCGAAAGCTGTCTAAAAATTTTCACCAATTAAATGTGCATTTTTTAGATGTTTAAGCCTTTATTTTGAGTAAGTTTTACTACTTACTGTAAAATTAAGAGATTAATGTTCAGACTTTTGCATATTATAACCTGGAATTTGGATGTGGTAAATACAGTTAGATCCAAAAGATAGTTTTAGCAACACAGCGCAGATGCTACAGAATCACTTTTATAAGCTGTTTGAACACAGTTGTGTGGCTGCAGTGTGTGAAAACAACCAGCCTATAATGTTAAAAATCCACCAACTCATTTATTA